>WYDF02315395.1:3695-28255 GCA_009867245.2 Adranes taylori
TTAAGACAATATTATGGTTGAATTAAAAGAACTAGCACTAATAAATAAGCCAACATTTAAGAATTTAACATTAAATTGAAAAATGATCAAAATGCGGCGCATGCCTATATTGAAATCTGCATTTCTTTATATTAGAATGAATAGTTTTATATCGATTGACTATGTTCTAGAAACTCTGTAATAAACAAGCGGCTTGGTTAGAAATATTTCTATATGTGGTACTGCTACTTGTACTTGTAATAAAGTTTGTTAAAAATAAAAATTTCTTATTAACTTAACTAGAACTAGAAAGGCGCTAGTTAAAGGTATAAAAATTCGTGAACGTGATCCCACCTCATTTTTCATGTACTGTAAGCCCTACGTTTCATTATATTTCGCATAAAACAAAAGTTGAACCTTTTAGATTTGACTGTTACCGTATAACTTGTCTATTAAAAATTCAATTAGCACACTAGTAGTTTCGGATAAATTAAATAAAAGTATCGTAACCTATAAATCGCCTACCCATGAATCCCCCGGTCCCCATACTTGTCAACAACGCGGACAGCTTGCCTGTAGTGCCCTTTCAGGCAAATTTCTAATAGTGCCCTTTGGACCTGTGCGCGTTGTAACTAAAATAGACAAAAATGCAGCAATTAGGGTTAAACGACAGACAGTGGGTCAGTGACGAGCCATCTAGGGTCGAATAATTGAAGCGAATCGTTAAACAGTAGACAGGGATCTACCTTACCAACCATTGATATCTGAATATACCAGTTACAAAAATACTTAGTACCAATAAAACATAACGTTGGATATAGGTCACGGTATTGCTAAGGCTAAAGAAGGTCTACGTAAAATAAATATAAGAATAAAACATAAGCTCAAACACAAAGGGTCCCTGCAGCAGGTTCAGGAGCAGAGCAGAGGTTCCTACCCGGTGCAGAGCAGGTCCCGGTGCAGAGGGAGACCCCCTATCATTTTAAATAGAATTACAAGGGCTACCAAAATGTCAAAAATATACAGGGTGTTACTAAAAAGTTTTTGAAATATTTTTTTATTGTTTAAAACTGGTTAAGGATATTCAGTTGATCGCAATGGCCTAGACTTACATACGTTCCCCAAGTTTCATTTGTCCAGCTTTTATAAGAACAGAGATATTTAGGGTAGTACATTTTTTTCAATGTCAAATTACTCCGGTGCTATGGTGTACGACTATTTTTAAACGCTTAAATATGAAAGGATCTTTCGACGCAAGAAATTTAATCAAAAGCGTTCGTCTAGTTTCAGAGAAAATAGGCCGCAAAATTTGCAAAACAAAAACACCTTGTATATATGTTAAATTGTGATTTTCAAATTAAATAGAAGGGCTTTTATGTAGCCAATACAACAATGTTTATTCAAATGTCCTATCTTTTATCGTCTCTGAGATATTTCGAAAAGTTTGTTATACTTCGAACGTGGCAACACCGCTTCCTATAAAATTTGGCAACATGGAACTTTTTTATTCGACCCATAATACAAGGTACTATATGTATGCAGAATTTCAGCTTCCTACTTTAAATACGAAAGTTCTGAACAAAAAAGAGGCTCCTGTCCGCCATATTGGATTTATAAAAAAATGAAATGGGATTCATTTTTTTATGATAATGGATTCATAGTCTACACCTGTTTACCAAATTTCATCCAGATCGGTCCCATTGGAAACAAGAACTTCTGGAACATATGTACATCCGTACGTACGTACATACATACGTACGGACGTACACACCTCCACAGAAAAATGGAGCCTTTTAATTTTTTGAGCAAAAAAATTTTTTTTAGAAAAACAATTTTATATGAAAAATTGTTGCTTATGAGAGTGATTAATTATAACAGACATGCGACATCCAAAGAAAAATATTTTTATTTTCTCTTTCAGATATCTTCTGTTTTAGAAATTAATTTTTTATATAATTTTTTGTAATAAGTAAAGAATTTAAATTTGATTCCTCAAATACTTTTTCTAATTGTTGGATTTTAGACACAAATTCTATGAGCGCTTTTATTAGACCACTTTCAGACAAACAATCTGTCCATGAATAAGCAGCGGATATAGATGATTCAGCAGCAAGGTAATTTGTGACAAATATAGTCACTTATTTATTCAAAGGCATCAAACTTCAAAGTCATCTGCTGTTTCCTCTACTTCATTGGTTTCGCGTTCTGTTGCTTTTGTGTTATTTGAAATAAAAATTTTGAGACAACGCTCACTAAGTAATTGTTAGCCGATATTACTAATAGGGTAAGGTAACCAGACGTTCCGCTTTTGGCGGGACAGTGCCGATTTTTTAGAATTTGTCCCGCCCCCCGCGGCGTTTTAAGAAAGTCCGGATTTTGTAAATGAATGCGCGCCGACAAATGGTTTTGGTTCGCGTACGCCACACGGGTGAAACTCGTGTGTAAGTAGCATTATGTGCGGGTGCTTTTTAAAAATATGGGAATAGATGACCTAAAAAGGTCCAAAAATAATGTATGTGGCCCAAAAATAATATATGTGGTTGAGTACGGCTGCTCAAGACCAAATTTGTTTACACAACGCCCCTTCCTCGTCAATGGTGTCCCGCTTCATCAATGTTAAAATCTGGTCACATTATAATGTGGCCATCTGGAGTGTTATCTTCTTCTTCATTACATCCCACAGAAATACAATTTTCATTTCGACGAAGAATGTGATTTCGTAGGCGAAACTTAAATGTAAGAGGATCAGGCTGATCAAAAAGATACCACCAGTTGGTGTAATCCCGAAAAAAATCTCTAGTACGTCCTGGTTAATTCTATATCTAAGAATAAATTTGAATAAAAACTTTTCATGTAAATCATTGTAAAGAAGTTTCAAAGCGTTGTTTGATTGAATTATTCGTAAAATTTATACTTACACATTCAAATTTTCATAATGGTGCAATATTAAGTATGTGTAACTTTCTGAGATGGAGCATAAATGACTTTCTTTTTACTCGTAAATTTTTTATTTTATTAGTTATGTTGTCCAATATTTGGTTTTGTAATTCTAGATTTCATCCATATAATAGTCTATAATAAATATAATGTATTAACACAAAGTAATAAATTGTCAATTATGCACGATATAAAACCAAACAACAGATTAAAAGTAACTATTCCCTATAGTATTCGTTCCATATTTATCTATGTTAACTCTCTGAGTGACGTTACAGCAATATGACAGGCCTGCGCTAAATCATACCTTGTCTCATACCATGTAATTAATTTAATGCGTGTAAATAGAATATACAAACGCAATTTAAGTTGCTAGTGGAACTTTATTTTGATCAACGAATGTATGTTTTCGATTTAACCTTATTCTTTTGACGTCAGGCAACGTGCTAGTGCCACACGTAATTAATTAGTTTACAAAAGATAATGGTTTGCCAGAAGAAGAAGGTTTAATATATGTAATATTGTTCTTACATTGCATTTTTTAATACATATACCATTTCAGTACAAATCTGGAGAGGCCACAAAGTATGTAGGCCGGTTACGAGCTCAAGCCAAAATTGGCATCCAGAGAGCAGAGGACTTCAGACGACTGTCTATATTAAAAGGAATATATCCCAGGGAACCAAATCATAGAAGAACAGCTCAGAAAGGCCGAACTGATATTTTAACATTGTATCAATTGAAAGATATAAGATATCTACTTCATGAACCAATAGTTGACACATTGAGACAAAAGAGAAGAGTAGAAAAAAGATTGAGCAGAGCTAAAGCACTACGTGATACGGAAAACAAAGAGAAAATTTTGGATAATTTTCCTTATCCAAAATTGGATCATATAGTTAAAGAACGCTATCCTTCTTTTATTGATGCGGTTCGTGATTTGGATGATTGTTTATCGTTGTGTTTCTTATTTAGTACATTTCCATCTTTACAATATATAGATGACCACGTTTCGATGTTATGTAGAAGGTTAACAGTTGAATTTATGCATTACATTGCTGAAGCCAAAGCTTTAAGGAAAGTTTTTGTTTCGATAAAAGGATATTACTATCAAGCCGATGTACGTGGTGAAACTGTAACTTGGATAGTACCTCATCATTTTGGTTTTGATCCTTATGATGTGACCGCAGAGGAATTTAAACTAATGAGTTTTTTTATTGAATTTTATGTAGTTATGTTAGGTTTCATTAATTTTCGACTTTTCCATACATTAAATTTACATTATCCGCCACAATTCAGTGTAACCAAGGGTACAAAAAATACAGATGGCACTATGTTTGATGAAAAATCATTAATTGCCGAACGCGTAGCCGCTTTAAATATTCCATTAGCGAAGAGAGGCACAAATTCCGATTTAGATGAAGAGATCGAGTTAGATACATTCCCAACTGATAGTGATCCTGATAAATTAAATGAAGCTAAAGAAGAAATGGATGCCATCAAGAAATTGAAATTTTTATTCATCGGCTTAAAAATATTTTTAAATCGCGAAGTACCACGGGAATCTTTAGTATTTATGATACGAAGTTTTGGCGGCAATGTTTCTTGGGATGAAACACTACATATAGGATCAACATTTCAGGAAACTGATGAATCAATAACCCACCAAATCGTTGATAGACCAGTTATAACGAAACAATATATATCACGTTATTACGTTCAACCACAATGGATTTTTGATAGTATAAATGCTAGAAAATTATTACCAGTTAATCGATATTTTATTGGTGAAGTGCTTCCACCACATTTATCACCGTTCGTGGCCGATGATCAAATCGATAGATATGTACCACCAGAAGAACACATCCTGAAAGATCCAACATTACTTGAAAAAATATATGCTAAACATGGTAATGCTGAAGACGAGTCCAGCGATGAAGAGGAAGAAAAAGAAAAAACGGACAATGTTACTAATCCTGTTAAGAGTATGGATGATTCTGAAGCTGGACCTTCTAGTAGTACAGGATCGGTAAGTGCATTTTCGTTTGTAATAATATATTTTCGCCTTCTGTCTTAGCATAATATAAATAACACTAAAATTGAAGACAAATCTACGAAATAAGCTATTTAAAATGTTATAACGGAGTCTTATCGTTTGGGAAATGCATAAGGCTTTCGACATTAGTCGCGAAGTACTACATTTAGGTCATATAACAACCCACAGGAACTCTGCTTAAGATTCCACACATCTATAACATAAGAATACGAACTAATTCATATCGAATATTTAGTCTTAAGGTTTTGATTATAAAAGAATTACCCCAATTTCCAAAGGAAATTTGGACCTAGTTTGCTCCATTTCTTTATGATATTTTGACGTCAGGTTCCAAATTGTCTGTGTAAAATATGAAATACTAACCATATTGTTTTTTCTTTTGTGATAATTTAATATAACGTTAAACGATTATTTTGTTTTCAGAAACTAACGTTATCTGTGAAATCTGGTGAAATTCAGAAAGAATTACCATTAAAGGAACGTCAGCGCTTAGAAGAACTGGACGCTAAACGGTTGAATGTCAAATTAATTCGTCCTGGTTTGCGACGCATGTTTATTCGCATGCGTAACAAGGAATATCGTAACACTAAAGAAATTAGATTACTCAAAAACAAAAGAAAAATGCATGATGAAACCATACGCAAAGAACAAAAAGACAATAAGAAGAAACAAGAGACAAAAGAATTGGAAGAGAAACTGAATGCGTCAAAAAAGAGTAATCGAATTCTGCACGTAGAAATAAAAAACAAAACTGAAGATCTTAAAAGTGACACTGACAAAAAACAATTAAAGAAGAAACGTCTTCAAGAACAGATAGCTTTGAAACAAAAAGCTAGGAAAATGGAGAAAGTAACACAAAATGATGATGCTTCTAAATCTGCTCCTAAAAAGCCCAAGAAGACACATGAATCGATTATGAAACAAACTAGAAAGCAAAAACTGCAAAACGTTCAAGTTGCTGCATCGAAAAAGAAAAACTTTAAAGTTCAAAATTAAATTGTGTGTATGTGACTTGTAAACGGCGAATATTTTTTTAATCATTTATTTTAACAATATTTATTTTATTTTCATTTAACAATAGTACATAATATTACAAATAAATATGTATATGTTTGTTTCACATGTTGAAAAAAATTAAAATATAAACATTTACATTGATAACATGTTATAACATTTCCTATCACACAATTATTTACTTCCATAATTAATTAAGCAAATTATACAAAATAAGTTTAAATAAATGTTGCGAAAATTGTTCTAAGATTTAATTAAAGAAAAAAGATTGAAAATTTTTAGTCATCGGTTTCACTTTCATCCTCATCTAATTCAGGCATTGGAAATCGTAAAATTGCAGCGATGCCCGTCAATTGTTCTAATCCTATAAATATAAATTTTGTTTATAAAGAGGAGAGGTAGAGGTTCTTATTAATTTATTCTAAATATATCTTCCAGTTATTTTTGTTACTCTAGTTATTTCCCCTCTGTGGTGTTTGAAGTCCCTCACACAGCGCCTACTCTTGTAGAGGATAGAAAATTTCTATTCTATATCTGGATGATACTGAGTGAACACACTGAAGAGGCACCTGGCTAACTCACTAGAGAATACTGGGCGTAGTTCTAAAAAAAACTCATTAAACGGAGCGATAACCAAATGGTGGTATCCATCCCAATCGTTTGTATAGCGAAGGAGAGGTACTACAAGATACTAATCTTACGGGAGATTTATGATATGCCTGCAAGCTTAAAGTGCTCCGTGTTCGGGGAGTTTATTAGATGAAACAAATATGTATATGAAATGTTAAATGTATATTTAAGGTTCTGTAGGTACGTAACAATTTAAAAAGGAATACTCTGAACAAATCCGTATTAGCAATAAGTAAAAGCGATAAATTTGCATACTTACTCTCTCCTGATAAATGCATACTCGAAAATATTTTTACATCACCGCCATATTCTCTAACGGAGTCAACTAATTTTACATATTGTTTTCGCAGGTTCAGATCTTTACATCTGTAACAATGAATCAAAGTAGAATACTTACTTAAAAGAAAATTTATACTTTTTAAGGGGAAAGAGCAGGGCCGATTTATCCATTAGGCAAGTAAGGCAATGCCTCGAGCAGCAGACTGATGAGGGCGGCAAAATTTTTAATGAAAATAAAATACTATCCGAAAATGTAAAAAATAAAAAGTAAATACGCACCTACGCATACTAATGATTAGTACACTGATCGGACTGATTTGTTTGACAAACGACCGTGTGTTGAGCGAACGCAGCCAACAATACAGTTAAAGTTACGATTTTACTTGCATTTACTCTGCGATAGCGCTTACGCTAGTCATAATTTTTTCGGTGATTCCCCGAGGCGCGATTTCGGTGATTCCCCGAGGCGAGATTTCGGTGATTCTCCGAAGCGCGAATAGAGCGGACGACAGACGGGTAACTACCGATCCGATAAATGGTTTATTGATTTATGATCAATCGATCACTTGTGGCATGGTAAATAGCAACGTATAAAGTTAGACTGCCTCTTTGTATCTAGTTCACGTAGTACGAGCAATAATAATTATTTAATTCATTCGTGTTTCCGTGTGTAGGATTTCTCAATTAAATAAATTTGGTAAGTAAAATTATATTATTTAATTAGTTGTGGGTGACTTTATTTCAACATTTTAGTCAATTTGAAAATATCGATCTAGGGAAGAAGGAAATCGATCTAGCGGGGCGGCCTGTAGAAAGCCGGCGCAAGAAAAATTGAAAATGAAATATTTCTTCTAAGTAAAGTTCCACAAATTTATTCGTTTTTTCCTTCTGTGTCTACACCTATTGGGTCACCAGCATCTAGTTCAACCTCAACAGAGCAAAAAACATCAAACAAGAATGATGATACTCAATCATTCCAATCAGACACCGAAGACACTGGAATGATCGCAATACAAATACCATCACCACCATCATTGGTAGTAGAATATACTATATCTGAAGACCCAGCTGATTGGATAATTAACGATAACACTATAGAAACAGTTATTAGAAATCCATCAGAACAAAATCCAAATGCTGATTTTATAGCATCTGCAGTTAAAGACATATTGGTGTAAATGGTGTTAAAACCAGGTGTAAATATATATTTAACAAAACAACATTTTTACTAGAAAATGTTAAATGGGGAAAAACTATTTAGAGATTGGCTACTTTATTCTCCTTCAAAAGGTTGTGTGTTTTGTACTCCGTGTCGTTTATTTTTAAAAGAAGAAAATTCTTTTACTACTACAGGGTTCCATGATTGGAAAATGCAAGCGCAAGATTAAAACAACATGAATCACATAACCATTGATCTAGCATTATAAGTTTATTTACCAGAAGGAAAGTAGTTAACCGTATATAGATAGTTAATGCATATAGAAATGAAGTACAATATTGGCGTGATGTTTTAAAACGTGTCGTTGCAACTATAGTTACATTAACAACCAGACGGCTTGCACTTCGAGGGCTAACAACCAGAGGGAAAAATTCTAAAATTGGATCAGTTCAAAACGGAAATATTTTGGGATGTCGAACTCTGCTGAATTTGATCCATTTTTACGTGAACATCTTGCTAAATTTGGAAATGTAGGCCTTGGCAATTGTAATTATTTATCAAATAATGTATGTGAAGAATTATTGATGAATTAAAAAACTCAAAATAGTACTCTTTGATAATAGATTCAACACCAGATGTCTCACATATTGATCAGCTGGCATTCTTAGTCCGATATGTCTCGTCCGAAGGTATACCCATTGAAAGGTTTCTTAAATATATTCCATCAACTGGGCACAAATCTATTGATTTGACAATAGCAGTAACTTCAGCATTAGAAGAATATAATCTAGACATTGAGTACGTACCTTGTTGAGCACATTTTCTCAACTTGTCTAGCTCGTTTGCAGCAGTCATGTTTTTCTGCTTTTTGCAAAATCTCTATACGTTTTTCTCAGCTTCGACATATCGATGGGAAATTTTAACAAAAAATATAAAGTCGCCTGTTGTAAAATCCCTATCAGACACTAGGTGGTCAGCAAGGGTTGATGCCACTAAAGCTTTATATGATGGGTATATTGAAATTCAAATGTTATTTCCCAAGTGAGCACTGATGAAAGTCAAACCCGGGCTGTAAAACATTAAACACGAGCACTGTGAAAAAATTGACGAGTTTGAAAGTTCTTTTTTTTCGGCATTTGGCATAACATTTTAGAGAATGAACGCATCTAATAAATGTGCAAAATCCTACGGTTGGCCTTGGTTCTGTTCGAGAACTGGAAGGACTTTTATAATATTTAAACTCTACAAGAAACGATTTTGCAATTTACGAACAAGAAACCAAAAATATTTTACAAGATGAGACAAATGTATAAAGAGGGCAGAAAAAGCGGAAGGTTCAGTTTGATGACAGTGTTGGTGAAGCAGCATCGTTTTCAGCCAGAGATAAAATGAAAATTGAAACATTTTAAGTTATCATCAATGTACATATGGCAGATATAAAAAGACGCTTAGTTGCTTACCAACGTATTTATGAGCGATTTTATGTCCTAACAAATTTGTGGAACTTGGAAAATGAAACAGTTAAAGGAGAAAAGTTAATAAACATTTACGAAAATGATTTCGATGCTTCGTTTATTCAAGAATGCATTCATTTAAAAGCGTATTTAGAAAACAACATTAAATCTCCATTGGAAATTTGCAAGTATTTAAGAGAAAATCGATTGAAAGAAACATTTCTCAATTTCGACATCGCGTGTCGAATTTACTTATCAATTCCGGAAATTGGAATGTGATGTCACAAAAAGTTATGAAATGAACGATTAACGATTTTACCCAAGAAAAGTCAAGGAAGAAACCCTTTTAAAGATTTTTTTTTATTTTAATTTAAAATTATTATTTGTGTTTGTGATTGTATGTTTTTATTACCACTGAATGTTAATTTTTTTTTAAAGTTGAAGTTCTTTTAAAATTAAAATATGTTGTTATAAAATTTTTTACTTAAACTTTTATTAGTGAGGCAAAAAATAAAATGCTTAGGGTACCAATTTGCCTTAAACGACCCTGGGAAAGAGATATATTTACCTAAATAAACTATCAGATATGAGTAACATTTCAATTGCTTGTGATTCATTAGCGACTTCAACATGTTTTTTGCCATAAAAAGCTTTAGCCGGTTCGCATTGCAATGTCGTATAAAAATTTTCCAAAGCACGAACTTCACCCGCAGCTTTGGTGTCGGCGATTTTATTTAATACCGATGGATCTTGTAAAACTTCTAAAATATAAAAACATTTCAATGTTTTTAATTAAGGAAGAATTTTCAATTCTCCCGGAAATTCAATTTTATTAAATGATATAGTAAAGAATTGGTTAGATAGTGAAAGTGGTGAAAAATAATTCATGACTGAGAGGGTCATGAATGGGTAAGAAATTTTAGGGCCTTAATATCTAATATTATCTTTTTTAAACACTCAACATTTTCAAAAAATAAAATAAACAAAGTTTCAACAAAAAAGTTATTGATTCTAGCATTTCACGAGTGCTTTCATTCTGGCCATTCTAGTATGAAAGTATACTTACCTTGTAGAGAGTGTTTGAATCCTGATGAAGAATGAATCAACATAAATTTGCCTTTGTTATCTAATAAGACTTTGTTATCAGTTTGCACGGCTGTTTGGAACATATATTCGAAAAATTGATCTTTCACGAAGCCTGGCGAAGCGAGTAAAACACACTTCACTATATCGAAATTGATATGTCTCAATATAGCTTGCATTATATTGTCATAGAATTTTGCCAAGCCCTAAAAGTAAAAATATATTAAGAACTCTTTCAAAATAGTATCTGCATGTATGGCGATTGGAGATATTGTACATTATACGCATAATTTACTTTTGCAAGATCAGTTTTCGATATTTTAATTAATGTTCATTTTATTACTAATGGAAATGGTGTGATATCCAAGATATGCTAATGGCTTGTAGCAGTGGGGCTGAGAGTTTTTATATTCCGTGTAATTAAGTTTGAATTAAAATGAGGTTTTGTGGTCAAAATGCGTTCTACATTCCATAATTATTAGATTCTAAAGTTGTCAATAAAGTGTGCTTCCTTTGCTGTTATGTTGTGGTGAGATCGTTATATTAGATAATTTGGCTTTTATCTTGCAGGGCAGATGTTGATAGGAGTGCAGAGGGGTACGATTTTGGGTCGTTTTGTTTTTATCATTGTCTCTGAAATGTTTCAGTGGGCATGAAGGTGTATAAGTTTTAAAATCCATTTCATTTCGTAATTTTATTTGTTTACCTTTTCGTGTTGCTGAACGAAACCTTTCCGTTTTCGTGGTATTGTAACATCAATCTTTGCCCTAACAAGTGTCATACTCGACGTGATCAAGCAGACAAATGCCAATCCCTCTTGCATGATAACAGCGGCAACATCCGCCGATTGTGTAGGATCGCAAGCCGTTTCGACGCGTTCCAATGAGACGGAATCCCATTCAGGTTTATGCAACGTGAATTTACGATTCAGTTCCAGGTCAAGAGTATGATATGCGCCCATCTGGAATAACATTACAAATTGTAGTAACATATAAATAATGCCATGACGCATTATTTTTCCAACAAAATTAATAGAATGTAACAAATTTATTTACGTATTGAAAAAATTCAGACGGGTTTGCCACGACCCCGTTTTTCATTAACTAGAAGGCAGAAGTTTTACCTTCCAGTACAATAACATTTATTTTACTAAAAAATGCAGTTTACAGATATAAAATGTAAACTATTTGTTCCCATTATTTAACGCTTGTGCTATCTTTCAGCTCACTGTAAGCAATAAATCTAAGCGAGAAAATGCAGGTATCAGTGCATATTTTTCAAGACCAAGTTACCAAATCGCTCCTTTCAAAACCCGCTGAATTAAGTATTAAACGTTCAAGAAATTAAAAATAAATTACAATAGCCGCTTTTTAGAAAATAGTTTAATTTCTCAAACGCTTGCATTAAAAAATTCATACATATGTTAAATTTTTATTTTAGTTGTGTTTTATAAAAAAAAATCGTGGATCGCCACCCCATCTTCCATATACTGGAAGACGTATGTTTTATTATATTTTTTGCATGTTTATAAAATGAACATATTTAACTAAATATATAAATGTGTTTTGAAATAAATGAGTAACAAGATAATAGCAAAATAAATTACGAACTATTAACATATACTGTAATATGCGATTTACTTCAATTATTTTTTATTTTACTTAAAAAATCAAATATATTGAAGTCTATTAAATTTGAAGCTTACATATTTGTGTCGATCTTTAATAATTATTAACTAAAAAATATCAGTTACCTTAACATACTGATTTTCCTGAATATTTCGACCTTTAAGTCTCAACACACAGCCGTGGGTATCAAAGTCAATGTTCTCAACACGTATTGTTAAAGTTGTTCTTATTCTACTTGATGATGATGAGCCAGTGGAACTTTCTGATTGAACTTTTCGAATAGTCGATGCGCGTACAGAATCGCCCTCAGCAACTAAGTTATATGAATGCCACATATCTTCAGGTTCATCAGGAATAAGACTAATATTCCTATATAATTTCATATTTCATTAATTACCAATGACAATAGGGCAAGCAGTCTAGACATTACAATGATAAGAAATCAGCAACATTCAATTAAAAAAATTATGACCAACATGTGATATAACCTAATTATTTTTACTCAAAAAGCTCTTACCCTTTACCATCTTTGTCGACATATTTACTTATTAATTTCATTTCAATAATTTTCTATTCATTTTTCTAAAATATTTTGGAACTTGGTCTATAGATAACATAATTTTGTCAAACATATTGCTGACTTTTTGCCATTTTGAAAATTAAGTGACGTTGTTTTCTGTGACAGCATACGCCAATCAATCCCAATCGAAGAAATCCAGGTCATAGACGATCCTACTTAACGTATCACTTGATTCGTTTTAAAGATTGGAGAAAATCAACACATTATTTTTATTTCTTTATTTATTATAATAATAGTAATGCACGATATTTGTATAACTGTTCAGTTATAAACTCAGTTATAAATAAATATATAACAGCACACACAATACAATTGTACAATCCATTTGTCACAAGATACAACTAAATAACGATATCCACAGTCAATATTCGCTTCAGATCTACATATGATAAACTATGGATGTGAATATCGGAGATCAATTAAATTAAAACAACTAAATAATTAGTTTTGATGTTAATGCATGTCATTGTTATAAAATATAATTTCTTGTATATGTACTTTTACGTTTTGATTTATATTAATCAATATATAATTGAAAATTAAAATGATTGAACGCTCATGACGTACATGTATTTTAGAAACTTAGGTTAGCAATCTAATAATAATTATCATATGCGCATATCGATTGCGTTTTACCTCCTTTTTTGGTCTATACATTAATTGTTTTAACCAACATATTCGATTCCAAAAAGTCTCACGTCCTGCGCTTGCGCGGTCTGTTAACTCTAAACTCATTTCAGATACAAAACAAAAAGAACTATATAAATCAAACTTGTTTTCGTATAAAAAATGATAGTTACATTTACCTCCTAAACCAGCAGAGTTTATGACTTTTTTCGCAAGGTAAACGCGTTCCAATTGGTAATAATAATAAACATTTCATTACATGTCCCCAAATTGTCTCGTTCTTCAGAATGTACATATTCTCAATGCATTTTCCAGAATGAATACTATTCAACAGAACTACCTAATTTCTTACGTCTAACATAACTGCTTACGTTCAGGAACCAACTACCTAAGTTCTTACGACGTAGTGACAGTACGTACTATCACGATTCCTAGATCGATTCCCACTATATTATAAAATAGTCTTGAGCGTTTGCTAAGAGTTTAGTTTTAAGCTTTGTTAAAATTGTAACTATGTAAACATGTAATTATTGCGAAAATTGGGAACTAACTGGGTAAATTGGGAACTAACAACTAACAAGATAGCGGACAGTGAACATGTGTGTCAAAATTGCGCGAATAAAATTGACGGCAAAACTGATATTATTGGGTGTGACGGTGACTGTGAAGAATGATACCATCTAGCCTGCTCAGGGCTCTAAAAGAAAGCGATATAATTTATTGGCTTGCAGACAAGAATAAGAAGTAGTTTTGCATAGACTGCAATGAGCATAAAGCTAACCTACAAAAGCAATCAAGACAGGAACCATTACAGATGCGCGATAGTTCAAATGTCTACGACAATAATATACAAGGATCGTCCAATGAAATGGACCTAGAAATTATAAAAATTTTTTATAGAGAACAAAAGATCTCTATAAAATACTCATAGAGCTACAGAACTCTGAAAATTTTATCTCAAACATGTACGACGAAATAAAAAAAACCAGATTGCGAACATGGATACATAAATAAAAAACTTAAATAACAAAGTTAACATATTAGAAGATGATAATAAAAGATTGAAAACAGAACTATGGTCAATGAAAGAAAACAAACTGGGAAACAATATGATCATTAGTGGCATGCCGCAAGAAGAGAAATGAAAGTTTATATGAGATCTTTGAAAATATCAATGCAGTAGTAAAAGAAAAGACTGCAGTAGTTAAAGCAAATATACTAAACATCTACAGGATCCCATCGAAGAGACCAGAAAACCAAGCACTATGTAATTACAAAGTTCCACTCCCTATAATGGTATAGTTTAGAAAGAAGACAACCGAAGATAATATTTTCTTAAAA
The DNA here is from genome assembly GCA_009867245.2 of Adranes taylori. Classification (NCBI taxonomy): domain Eukaryota; kingdom Metazoa; phylum Arthropoda; class Insecta; order Coleoptera; family Staphylinidae; genus Adranes; species Adranes taylori. Next base: position 18,463 of record WYDF02315395.1, read on the forward strand.
AAGATCCAGAAACTAGTACACTACAAGTCACTGCTCAGTCTTGAAAAAATTAAAACATCTTTAGGAATAGCTTAAGAAATAAAACTACTTAGTAAATTTTATATTTAATGCTTATAGAAGACATTGTAGTGTATAGAATATATAACTCTTTAAATGAATATAAAACCTATAGCAAAGAACAAAAATTAACAATCCTTTATATAAACATTTGACATCTTAAAAATAAACTCCATGATTTACATACACTAATCAATATATTATACAGTAACATAAATATAATTATACTAACTGAAACCTGACTGCAGCCTAGTGATGAACAATTCTACAGTATACAAGGCTTTAAACCATACTTCTCCTCAAGGGACAAACTACGTGCAGGGGGAGGAGCGACAATTTTTATAAAAACAAATATGGACTCTGACCTTTAAGGAATGATATAACAAACAAAAACCACTTTCTTACCATAAAACTAAACAATGATAACTTTAAAATATTTGCTACATACAGATGCCTTAGCAGCAACATTACTGAGTGCACAAATAAAATTGATTCAATCCTAGAAACTAACCAGTCTAAAACAATAATAATTGGTGACACAAACAGATCTATTGAAACACATCAAATTACTTAAATATAATTAAATCAAATGGATACGATCTACTCAATAAAATAAGCAACGAATTCGTGACAAGACTGTTTCTCACAGCATACTGGGCCACGGTATAACTAATATAGAGGACGATATATTAGACCACAATTTAATTCTATTAGGCATTAAGTCTATAAAGAATAATTATATAAATAAAGACAAAAAGAAAACTATATCTAAACTAGATTACACGAATTAAAACAACTAACAGAAAACAAAAATTAAACATAAAAACAGCAACAAACATAAACGAACAATACAACATAATCGAAAATCAAATCTTAGCTTTAATAACGGAATCTACCATTCAAAAAAAGTGACAAAAGTTGGATAACAATGGATTACAAGACTAAATCTCGTTAAGAAAATGCATGCTGATGTAAAGAAGAAAAATAATAACCAACTACTGAAACAAGCTTACAAAAATGTTAGAAATGAGACAACTAACCTCAAACATAGACTCATAAAAGTATGCTACAGAAACAAGTACGAAGAAGTAGGACAAAACCCAAAAAAATTCTGGGACATAACAAAAGAAATCATTTATAACTGTAGAAAAGCACAAACAAACAAAAAATAAATCACCATAGCTAATCAAAATGTGGCAGAGCGTAAGGCTACAGCACACGAGCGTATTAAATATTTATCAGGAGCGTATTAAATATTTCTCAAGCATTGGTGCAGACCTAGCTAGCAACATAAAACAAAATCACTTGACCTCATCAACTCCAACACAAAACTACAACATACCAACCAACACATTGCAGCTGGTAAGGTAAGATCCTCAAAGTAAGGTAATATCCTTCATGGTATTACGGAACTTAAATTTAACACGTCACCTGGATATGAACAAATAAACACAAAAGTTATTAAAACATGTGCATCGTACTTAGCCGAACCAGTAGCAGAAATTATTAACACTAGTTTTGAAACCTCAAAAATACCCAACAAACTTAAAATTGCAATAGTAACACCAATACAAAAAATTAAACAGAATAATATAATTGGAAACTTTAGAGCAATATTCGCGAAGAATAATTAACCGAAGAATAACAGACTACCGTACGATATACAATATTATTAATTATAGACAATATGGTTTCAGAGAGAAAACTGGAACCCAAACCGCAACAACAGTAAAATAAAATAAATCTCATCAATAAAATACATTAAAACACTAATAACAACAGAAAAACAATTGACTTCTTTTTGGATTTGCAGAAAGCCTTTGATTCAATTGATCATGATATATTACTTAAAAAACTCGACAAAATCGGAATAAAAGACAAAACACTCCAACTAATTACAGATTACTTAACTAACAGAAAACAATTAGTCAGATTTGACAACAGATGCAGCGACATCCTTGACAGAAAGTATGGAGTCCCGCAGGGCAGTATTATGGGTCCTACGCTATTTATAATCTACATCAACGACTTGTTAAACCTGCAGATAATTGGAACTATATACATGAAACAAGACCTAAACAGAATAACTGAATGCTTAAAAATGAATGTTCTGACCCGTAATGTACATAAGTCAAAATTCGTAGTCTTTGGCAACCGAAAACATCATGTCCCAGATATAAGAGTAGAGTAGCAACCCTGCGGAAGAGTAGCAACCCTGTCTAGAACTGACAACATTAAGTACCTAGGACTCAACATAAATGAAAAGCTATGGTGGGATAACCCTATTGAAGAGATAAAAACAAACTGTCCATATGTGGGCGTTATGTTTAGAATTAAAATCATGTTTCAATTAATATACTTAAACAATTGTACCACGCATTCATAGCATTCATAAACTCACGTTTAACGTATCTAAATAGTATATGGGAATGTGCGCCTAAAACAAGCCTAGAATCCCTACAAGTTCTCCAAAATAAAGTCCTAAAAATCATTCATAATCTCCCACGCCTAACTTCAACTGTTGAACTATATCAAATTACTGACATCATACTATTAAAAAAATACATATATATGAACAATGTTTACTTATCTACAAAATCTTAAACAATGATATCAAAATAAGTATCACAGCACGGAAGTACACTCTCATCCGACCAGATCACAGAAACACATCCAATCTAACAAAAATAGCAAAGTCAAAGATGATGTCACCAGAAATGGAGTACAACAATATAATTAGCTGCTAGAAACTGTTAAAAGAATAGAAACCATTAGCGCCTTCAAGAGAGAAAGTAAAAAACACATAAGAACATTAAATGATATATAGCCCATACAATATATAGTATATGTAATTAAGTATGAAATAATATAATATAATGTAGTATAGATATAGGATAACTTAACAATGTATAATAATGTAAGGCACAGAAAAAACAAGTTTTAAATAAGTAGCTTAGTAGTACATTAATAGTATAAGAAATAATTATATAACCTTAGGATAGACAAGTTAGAATAGGCCATCTCAATAATATACACTTATCTTAAGGGTAGGCATCATATGAAATGGTCTCGCTTGCTTAACTAAATAAATAATTTTAAACAAAATTGGTTGCGAGGTATATTTAGAACACATTATATAATTTGTGTAATAAAACTGTTCTTCTTTATTGATTTGTATATATTTGCTACCGGTTTTGCATTTCCGAGCATCTTCAGATTTAAAACTGCAAAGTAATTATTACTTAAAGTAGATTTAGATATAATATATTTTTTGCTTACTAGATTTGCATAAAGTTAATTGTTAACTGAAGAATGAACATATTAAATTTGAAATTTCTATTTTAACTTTTTATTTTGAATATTTTATTTGTTAAAATATATTTTCTTTTGTCACTTTACTGTTCTGACTTGAAGACAATTGCCAATGAAGTTTTAGTTAGTTTCTCATTGTTGAAATGCACTGCTACATATAGTCATGACTTCTTCTTCAACAAGTTTTGGATTTTTATCCTTGTTTTTGTTAATTTAACTTGGTTTTGACAACCATTATTATTCATGATGGCTGAATCGCATTTCACGTCAATTCAGAAACTGAATTCGCGTCGAAGCCCTTACGTGAAGTGGATGATGCGAGAGTAACTTTTGAAGAGTTAATGTATTACAAGCTTTGCACCGGGATTACGACTAGTTTAGATTCTTTTATTATGATTTGATGACTAACGTCCACATCCAAATTTGATGATGAAGAAGAAAAAGAAGGTAATTATGGATGAAATGTCAACAAATATTTTTTGGTTATGTTTTTATGCGAAATTTCGTTGTTAAAATTTCCTGAATCAGAAGAAAATCAAAATAAGTGATGTAAATGAACAAATTATGTAATTTACGTAAGAGTTATATATATATTTTCTATATACATTATTTTATATGATCGTAATATAGTGGCACATTGTAACCTTTAATGTTATATTAAGTTCAAAATATTCAGTGCGTGAAATATTTATGTAAATCATCAATAATATAACCTACTGTTATAGAAAATTGTAAGTATATATCAACTGAATTTTCTAAATATAGGTACAAGCCACAAAAATTTGAAATGAAAATATAAATATCATCAAACATATATTAGTGCCAAATAATAAAACTAACAACTAAAAGAAGTTTATTATCTAATATTTTAATATTTACAGCATAATTAAGCTTCCGTCATTTAAAAGTAAATTAAAATATATATAAAATGAAACATGAACATTTTTCGAGCTAGGAATTAATCTTGCAGTACATTAAAAATTAGTCATTAAAGTGTGCTTGTTGTCTTATAAATGCATATGATAATAAACTATTTTTGCAGTATCTGTTGATAACAATGCATAAATATTTTGTATCATATATAAATGAATTTAATTTATCAAAATCGTTGGAGATACAAACCCAGTTTATATTTTATAAACTTATTTTGTTTTGTGATTTGCTATGTTCACATTGAGAAATTTAATTTTATGAAGAAATTTGAGCCTACTTCATTAGGTTTCCATAAATAATGGCCTAAGCCAGATACAATAAAAATAAAAATTTCTTGATTGTATACCGAAGTTTTTCTTAATGGTTGCTTTCATCTTTGCATATATGCATTTGCGTTTTTAATTTTTTTTTGCTTTGTTCTCTTTGTGTTTGATGTGGAAATTTGTTATATAATTTTGCGCCTTGACTTAATGCATTTTGATAGCCAAATTCCCGTGTTTTGATCTTGCTTGTGTGAATTTGGGGTTGTTCGTAGGATACTCTATTGGCATGATATTTGTCTGATTTCTGTTGTGGAATAATTCTTTCTTTTAATGTTTTCTGTATAAAGATATTATGTCAATATTGATTATGCCTTGAAGAATTGAATTGGTACATTACCTCAATGTTTACCATTAACTGCTTGTCTAGGTTATTTTCTGGCTATATTTTCAAATACATGCTAGATATTGTAGTCTTGAGCGGATAGTGGTATGATAGACTTGGCGTTTGCATTCCTAAGGAATTCCTATTAGGAGTCATAATATTTAAGGATACGTTCCAGAGAAGGTGGCAATGTACGAAATTTCGCAATCAACGGGGATTAAAAATGATATTAGATTATGAAAAAACACTTGCTAAAATAAACATTATTAATACGAAAATAAATGTTTTATGTAGCATAAAAGTAATACATTGATAACATATTACTTAATCACTTGTTCCGCGTTGCAAAAAAGAATCTAGTGTTCCATGTTGGGAATGTCTACGTTTATCGCATAAAATTTGTCGAGATAACAGTCAAATACTCCGTCACACATATAACGCACAATTCGCACTCGCCGGTATCGCAATCAACGGGGTTACCTGTACTGTCATTTGGTATATAGAGGTCACCTTTTTTTATGTTAAGTATTAATTCCTCATAGTCTAAATATTTCTGGAGAGTTTTATGAGTGTTTATAATTTTTTTTTCTTTCGTGGCATTTGTAAACTGATTGCACTATACATACATACCTCTATACATACATAGACTTACATCGATTAGTGGCTTATAAAATAAGGCTTTTAAATAAATTTTCCGGCAATACCTGTATTAATTGATATTTAACTTTATTGTGATCATAACTTTATTATAAAAAAGGATTTACAAACTTCAAATGACACAATCTACTTACTTCTTTCTTTCAGGCGGTGGAGTATAATTGTACGTACAAGTACAATAGGTTATTTGGAATACTTTCTTTGCGACACACCCTAACAATATGAATATCTCTACAAACGAACAAAATACGGTAGACATTACTACAGTGTCATCATCAGTTCTTACTACTAGTGTTTGCGATGAAGACGCTCGATCTGTAGCTGGCAGTGAGAAATCGCTCGCGAGTGTATCGAGTGTCCGATCGGGCATTCCCAAATATGCTGGCAGTGGTTTACCTCGACCGAAACCTCCAGTAGCAGCCGCTCCGCCCGCCAGTCATTCGGTTACACCACCCACTCAATCGAAAATTGGTAGAGCGTGCTGCGTTGGTTTACCTCACAAGACGAATATTCCACCACTTGCAACAAGTAGCTCCAGATTGGGTAAGTACCTAGATTTTAGTTTACATATTTTAAATAAGATGGTATTAATGTGGACCGTACATATTTCAATAATAAGGCAGTATACGTGCATTTAAATAAAATGTGATATATTCGTTTTTCGTTGATTAATTAATTGGTTGGTTGAAATTAGTTTAAAATTTTCTAATCAAAAGAATTGTGTTAATAAGAAAATTTTAAATAAGTTTAATAATTTTCTTAATTAGTAATAATATTAGTATAACATTATTTCAGACTAAACTTTTTTAAAACTATGTACTATGAAAGTCAGATATATAAATTTTGGATTAAGTTTCATCATCATAAAAACTTATTACAACAGATCGAAATACTGAAATGAAAATTTGGGTATAATAGGGTTTTTATCATTTTTTAACTGTTAGTAAACAATAATTAATATGTATAGTTTTTTTCCCATTTCAATTGGCGCATATTGTGGTTTTTTATAATCCTATGCATGGAGCATAATGATTATTCTGCAGGAGGCTTGTAATTTTATATATAACAGATCTTACAAAAATAAATTTTTAAAACTTTCTTGAAAAGGTTTTAAATTTAAACGGCGTTTGCTTCGTTTCCAGAACAGATTTTTATTTACTAGAAATCATTTTTCATGAATAGATTTCAAAAGCATTGAGTGGAACCAATCCTGGACTATTTAACAATTATAAATATTGAACATATTCTACCTGTTTAACCTTTTGGTTTTCTCATGGTGTAGCAGTCTTGGAAGTAATAGAAGTCTTCTAAATAAATCATAAATCAACTAGAGCGAAAACGAAGATGTTGCACTCCTTGCGAGCTGGAGAGGCGATTGTAAATTTTGACTCGTATTCAGATTTTATACATGAAACAGATAACTCAGGAGGAGCTAATCTATTAGTGCTTTTGCCCGTCATTGAATTTTGGTCTATAAGAGCGATCTTTACTTTATCTACTGCGGTTCTAAACATTTTCTTAGATTTTTTATTATTTTCTTTTTCGCAAAGACGTTCTGAATTTAGAAATTATAGTTAGTGTGTGAATCTCGAAATTGTTATCCAAAGCTCAACTTGTAATCGATTTCTTAGCCATAATAATCAAATTTGCGAATTTAGACTTCGACTTCCTTAAATTGTGGAAGTTATATTCATGTAGGGTTTATTACTCATTAAAAAAATTGAATTTCAAATTATGTAAACAAAACTACGACAATCTTTAAAATATATTTACTGCTACGTTTATTGATTTTTTTAAATCTATAAGGTAACACTTTGTGTTTACTTGGTCTTTAAATCGATTTAAAAGATTTTAATTTTTACTAGATGTGCTAATTGATTGGAAAGAAATTGTGCGGTGCATATTACTAGATTCTGATTTATTTGAATTATTCATTTATAATTAACGAGTTACCATGCAGTTTATTATCTTAATTTAATTATTACAAAAATTTTTAAAATTGATAGTACGAGTATATATGAATGTACAATATCACACTTTCTCAAATTGATAGTGTTCAATACTTTGCGATTTATATAAAGTACAAATGAGTCTTTGCTATTTAAAAATAGCAAATATTTCATAAATATTCGAATGATACATCAATAATTAATTGACTCCCTCTATTATTAAATTAAAAATTGAATCGACAATCACATCTGTAAGGTTACGTAATATCGATAAATATTTAAATTCACTACTAATTTCTAATTACTTAATGTAACTAATTGATTTTAAAGTAGGTAATCTAAAACACAGATTTTGTAAATAAACGTTTTTTTTCTGGTAAAGTGTGTAACTTAATAATTTGAGTGTAGTTTTATAAATATCAGGTACGTATTATCTTCTTTCTTTCAGTTGATATATCAACTTTTTAGATAGATAGATAGATTAATATATCTTTATTGGCATAAAACATATAGAACGCATATCCTTAAACTGACTATTCGAATAACATCATCACGTAATAACATTGTAAGAACACCGTAACATTAATATCTTCTTTATTTTATTTTATTTGGTTTTCCTGCAATTCCACACCTTCTTTGCACTAATTTTTGTGTACACATTTTTCCTTTGCCTATGATAAATATTAGTATACATATTTTCACACATCCCTTACATCATAAATCTTTTTTTATTCTTACCACAATTTAATTAAATGGTTTTACTTAAGTATTAATTAGATAAGTTAATCATTTCGAAAAACATATTGATTACATGAAACACCCAATTAGCTTAAAAAAAACAGACAGGGTTTCTGGCATATGTGGTAACCGTCATCAGTACACTCTGCTTCTGTAGCATCATTGTCTAACAACTCCAAGCTGGCTTGTTTAAACTAATTTGAAAATCCTCTATACAATGTACGCATATACTATTATTTCAGAGTTCTATGAACGTAGATGGTAGTAAGATGCAATGACATCTTAAGTAAGTTAAACCATTATAAGTCTTAAACCATTGACTTATTTTCGACAGCATGTCACAGATCTTCTTATTTAATCCTTTAGTATTGTCATCTGAGACTAAAATTGTGGTACCGCACGAAATCGGCAACGGGACCCGATGATTCTATATCGTATATTCTAAACAATGCAGATCGTTTATGTTCTATTTGAACATATTATCTGTCGGTTAGGTATGATGTTAATAATTTTATACTATTCCCATCAAAACCATAATATGACAATTACTGTAGTAGAAGGCTGTGAGGCACACAGTCAAACAAACGCCTTTGATAAGTCACACAAAATGTAATTTAGCTTCAAAGTTTTTATTTATATATTGCATTAAATGCAGAATTGCATCAGTATGCTACTTCCACTTCTGTAACATATTGAGAGCCCGAGAATATTTTATCCAATAAGTAGGAGCTAATTTTGAAAATTTCAAACCATAAGGAAATTATAAGAATTAGTCGTTCAAAAATTGAGGCAAGGTGGACACGTGTTTCTGGCATAAGATTATAGCTGTTATCAACACCTTCTCTTTTTCCAACTGTAGGCGCAAGACATTATTGCATCGGGTAACGAATTCGACACTTAATCAATACGCTATAAGTCTCTGAAAATCTAATTCCTGTAATCCACCTCTTGAACGCAATGTGTATGAGAATTTGCATATATTATAATTTATTTATTCGAATTTGCATATATTACATTGCATTATTTCAAATCATACTGCGTTTGGAATAATGTAAATATCATCTGTGTGTACATGTTTGGATGAAATAGCACTTTTTTATTTTTGAAATGAACTATTAAAGTGTTTATAATTAATCAATCAAGCAAGGGACTTTAGCAATCAAAGTTCTCCTCGTATACACTTCTATTCGGCTCTTTTTCTGAGAAGCGCCGGACCTCCTTAAGTTGGCCAAAGTTGTTTCTACAGTGATCTTAAATGAAAGGAAGTTCATCTTCAGTATTTAGTTTTACGCACTAACATACTTATGTACAAACGTCTAGCTTTGTCTGTCTCTCTGGAACGCTTTTGATTTTATATATACATGGAACACTGCGTTGGTGTAGATTGTGTAGAACTGGAGTAGAACGGGTCAATCAACATGAATTTGAACACTGTATTCCCGGATTATGGAGGAGGAGTAGTATTCTGATTTGCCTGAACAACGACATGATTGAAGAGAATT
>WYDF02315396.1:0-14732 GCA_009867245.2 Adranes taylori
AAACAGTTTGGGTGACATAGTATCACCCTGTCGTACTCCTCTACCGATTCTTATGGGGTTGGTGTTTTCGTGCAGTTCATCAACTATAATAAAATAAATAATCTGCTTTGCGCGGATTAATAACTACATCCGAAGAGAAGCCACTCAATCCTCTAAAAAAAAAAGTAAGTAATGAAATGTATCTAGAAATCAATTAAGCAGCAAAAATTATGACAATGGATTGCCACATAATAAGAGACCTAAGTTAAAAAAGAAAAGTAAAGTATTTAATATCGGCGAGAAGTTAGACAGAAATATCTAAACCATAAGAATTTCAAACTTTGGGATTTAAAGATGTATGTGACGTGTCTTTATACATTTAATATTGAGTATTTAATTATATTGTTCAACTGTTACTTCAACTTTGCGCAACAAATTTCTTTGTGGTCTAATAATATACCTTAATCAGAGTTTTAACGCAAAGTTGAAAGAAAGTTGTTGGCAAAATTAGTCCACTTTCATGTTTTTCAGTATATAAAATGAACGTGTATAGTACCATAGGTTTAAAGACAAAAATTTTCAAAATACGAGATAATAACCAAATTTTTTTAATTCATTTTGGTCTAACAACACGTTTTATAAGATGTTTAGGAGTAGCAATAATATGGCAACTTTGGATTAAATGTTCCATAAGAATATATGGGATCATAATCGATCTCATATTTGATCACTTGATAGGTAAGTATCAACATAAATTTTGCTGATACTTACCTGTACGCTGATGACACGACACTTATATGTGAAAACTGGGAGACCATCGAAATGGTGGAGGCTCTAAATGAAGCTGAGGATTGGAAAACTAAATGCGGAGAAAACAAACAATATGGTATTCTCATTAAAGGAAGAATTATCAGGAAAGAGCATAAAATTTTTGGGGATGTTCTTAGATCATGAACTAAGTTGGATGGACCAAATAGATAACACATGTAATCAAGTGTGCAAAGGCATTTACCTAATGAGACAAGTAAAGAATCATGTTGAAATGGAGGGAACATGTGGAAGAGAAAGCATAACTAGAATGGTCTATTTTGCACAAGAACATAGTTTTCTAAGCTATGGGACTTTACTATGGGATAATTCAATGACAAATAGACTTTTATATTGCAGAAGAAAGCGATTCGTGTACTAAACGACTTCCCAGCAAGGCATTCATGTAGAAATAGCTTTAGAGAATTATGCATTTTGACTTTAGGAAGTATATATGTAAAAGAATGTTTATTATATATTTATAACAAAAACAAATAGAGGGAGATTATACATCAGAAAAAGACATTCATCGATATGGAACGAGGATATGTAACAGTATTAACATTTTGTAAGTCGACTTCCAGATTGTCGACTTACAAAAACTTTGAAATCACACATGTATCAGCGGATCAAAATGTATAATTTTCTACCTACGAAGCTAAATCAAGTGCTTCAAAAAAAATTTAATAAAGCTATCACAAAAATATTAATTGTATTTTTTTTATTCCAGTATTTTTTTTTCCGTTGTGGCCCAACAACATACTTTTATTAGATGTGTAGTGAAAAGTTGAAAAAAATGTTGGAAAAATTAGTCAAATTTCATGTTTTTTATAAATATAAGATGAAAGTGTCTAATAATGCTATTATAACTTCAAATGCAAAAATTTTCGAACTACGAAATAATAGCCAGCATTTTTTTTATTCCGTCATGGCCCAACAACATACTTTTATTAGAGGTGTAGTGAAAAGTTGAAAAAAAATGTTGGAAAAATTATCGAATTTCCTGTTCTTTACCATATAAAATGAACGTGTCTAATTATCTTAATATAAGGTAAAATACAAAACTTTTCAAAATACGAGGTAATACCTAAGATTATTTTATTTCTTTGTAATTTGGTAATGTATTTTTATAAGATGTTTAGGGCAAAGTTGAAGAAAACTTGGTAAACAATAATACACATATATTAAATGAAAGTGCCTAATAATGCTATTTGAACTTCAAAGGCAACAATTTTCAAAGTACGAGATAATTACCGAAATTTTTATACCGAATTTTTAGTCAAATTTCATGTTTTATCATCTAACATGAACGTGTCTAATTATTCTGTTATTAGTCGAAAGGCAAAACTTTTCAAAATACGAGATAACACCAATTTTACCAAAACAAAACAACCAAGACCAAGCCAAGACCAATTTTACCCAGACAAGACAAAGATAACACCAAGCCAATTTTATTTCTTTGTGATCTAGCAATATATTTTTATATGATGTATAAGGCAAAAGTTGAAAACTAAGTCAATTTTTATGTTTTCTATAATACATAAAATGAAAGTGTCTAATTATACTTTAATAAATTCAGAGGCAAAAATGTTCAAAACACGAGATAATACCAAAATTATTTTTACTTCATTTTGATCTAAAAACATATCTTCATAAGATGTTGAAAAAAAGTTGGGCGAAGTTAAAAGTTTGCAAAATTAGTCAAAAGTATCTAATTATACTATTATAAGTTGAAAAGAAAAACTTTTCAAAATATGAGATAATATCCAATATTATTTTATTTTTTTCTAATTAGTCAAATTTTATGTTTTTCATTATTTATATAGTGAAAATGTTTAATTATACTATTGTAAATTCAAAGGCAAAAATTCTAAACACCAAAATGTTTTTTTATTTCATAGAAGTGTCTTTGTCTAAGAACATATTTTCATAAGATGTTGAAAAAAAAATTGGGCGAAGTTAGAAGGAAGTTGGAAAAATTAGTAAAATTTCATGTTTTTTCTCAATAACATAAAAGTATCTAATTATATTACTAGTTGAAAAGCAAAACTTTTCAAAATACGAGATCAAGATTATTTTATTTCTTTCTGATCTAGCAATATATATTTTTCTAGGATATTTAGTCAAAAGTTGAAAACAGTTAATCAAAGTTCATGACTTTTTATAATATATAAACTGAAAGTGTTTAATAATGCTATTATAAATTCAAATGCAAACATTTTAAAAACACAAGATGATACCAAAATGTTTTTGTTTCATTTTGGTCTAAGAACATATTGTCATATGTGTTGAAAAAAAGTTGGGTGAAGTTATCAAAAGTTGGCAAAATTAGTCTAATTTCATGTTCTTTGTCATATAATATAAAATTGTCTAATTACACTATTACAAGTTGAAAAGCAAAACTTTTCAGAATACGGGATAATACCCAAGATTATTTTATTCTTTCTGATTTAACTATATATATTTATAAGATATTTAGGGAAAAGTTAAAAAAAGTTCTTTAAATTAGTCAAATTTCATGTTTTTAATAATATATACACTGAAAGTGTTTAATAATGCTATTAGAAATTCAAAAGCAAACATTTTCAAAACACAAGATGATGCCGAAATGTTTTTTATTTCATTTTGGTCTAAGAACATATTGACATAAGGTGTTGAAAAAAAGTTGGGGGTGAAGTTAAAAAAAGTTGGCAAAATCCGTCTAAATCCATGTTCTTTGTCCTATGACATAAAAGTATCTAATTATACTATTATAAGTTAAAAAACAAAACTTTACAAAATAAGAGACAATACCCAAGATTGTTTTATTTCTTTCTGATCTAACAATTTGGTTTTATAAGATATTTTGGGAAAAATCGAAAGAAAGTTGACTAAATTAGTAAAATTTCATGTTTTTTATAATATATAAACTGAAAGTGTATAATAATGCTATTATAAATTCAAAGGCAGAAATTTTCAAATCACGAGATAGTATCAAAATGTTTTTTTATTTAATTTTGCTCTAATGAACCGCTTCATTTGTCACTCTATCCAGCCACGATATCGTCAACATTCTTCGGTAGGCCCACATTTCGAAAGCTTCAATCCGCTTGCCCATTGTTTCAGTGAGGGTCCATGCATCCATCCCATAGAATATTATGCTGAAAACTTAGCAACGTAATAAACGTATTTTTAAGAGAATTATTAGAGCTCTATTGGTTAACACTTTTTGCATGTTCTTAAATGATGTTTTTACTTGCTCTATTCTGCTTTTGATTTCTAGAGTTATGTCCCACTTTTCAGCAGCCCATATATTTGTATGTTTATACTCTCTCCACTGTTTCTCCGTTTACGCTAATATCTGTTAAGTTGTTAGCTATGTTTTTGTTTTTGCTGACGACTATCCATTTGGTTTTCTTTATATTTAAACGTAGACCCATTTGTTGTCTATGGTCTGTTACCGCTGATAAGAGTGCCTGTAAATCATATTTATCTGTTGCTAGTAAGACCGTGTCGTCTGCATATCTTAGATTGTTGATGACGATTCCATTAGCGATTATACCCTCTGTTTTGTCTTCGATGGCTGAAAATTTTCTCTGCATATAAATTAAACAAAAGGGAAGAGAGTACATAGCCTTGCTGGACTCCTTTCTTAATAGGCACTTCTTCAGAGGTCTGATCGTTAACTCTAATGTCAGCTAAATGATTCCAGTAAAAGTTGGCTATTATCCGAATGTCTCTTGCGTTCAGACCTATATCGTTCAATATAGCTAGTAACATGTGTTGAACAGTGTCGAATGCCTTCTTGTAATCTACGAAACAGGCATATACATCAACGTTTACATCTCGACATCGTTGTATGAGGATCTGGATGCTAAATAGCGTGTCCCTTGTACCGAAACCGCTTTTAAAGCCAAATTGAGACATACCAATGTTTTCTTCGCATTTGATGTATATTCTTGAATGAACGATTTTCAGGAACAACTTTAGTACATGGCTCATTAAACTGATCGTTCTGTAATCTTTACAATATTTGCAGTTAGCCTTCTTTCGTATAGCAACGAAGGTTGAGATGAGCCAGTCTTTAGGGATTACTCCGGTCTTGTATATGCAGTTGAGCAAGCTTAATAGAAATGTAAGAGCCCTATCTTCTTCCAACGTTTATAAAACCTCTATCTATATTCCTTCTGGTGCCTTTCCATTTTTTTGACTTGATATAGCGTGTATGAGTTCTGCCTTGGTGATATCAATATTATGCGAAAAACTCCTACTGTCTACAAAGGGGTTTTCAATATATTTATTCCATTTCTGCAGTTGTTCTTCTGTGCTACTAAGAATTTGTTGTTGCTCATTCACGAGAATGCTATTGTTGCTCTTTTATGTTGATTGTCTGATTTTCTTGTACATGTTAAAGGAGTCATGTTTAACTTCTAACTGCTTCTTTTTGCATCTCTTCTATATGGTAGCGTTTTTGTTTTTGAATGATCTACGACAGTACATTAATTTCAGGATGTCATCGGTGATCCAAGCTTTGTGTTTGGTTCTGTTGCTTACCAGTTTAGCTTGACGAACTTCCCTCACACATGATTTAATCTGTCTCCACGTGTTTTCGTTATTATCTTCATTTATTATTGGGTCAATGTTACCCAATCTTGAGTTTAATTCTTCTTGCACTTCTGTTCTTATTGCTGGGTCTAAAAGTTTTCTTGTGTCTATACATTGTAAGGCCTGATTTTTTTTGTACTTTTTCATTTTCAGTTTCAATGTAGCGGCCAATAATGAGTGGTCTGTGAAAATATCTGCACCTGGGCAGGTCTTAGCATTTTGAATGGTGTTCCTGAATCTTCTGTTAATGATGATGAGGTCTATTTGATTGCATACATTTCTATCTGCATTAGAAATCCATGTATATAGACGTCTTGGAGATTGTTTAAAATGTGTATTGGCTATAATTATGTCACTTTCCTGACAGTATTGCATCAATCGATCCCCTCGCTCATTTAGTGTACCTAATCCATAATCTCATGCGATATCCTCTCTTCGACCTTTACCTATTTTTGCATTAAGATCGCCAATGATTATATTAACTGAAGAGGTTTTGGTTAATTTCAGTGCTCTTTTGACGTCGTCGTAAAAAACTTCTACTTCATCGTCAGAATCATCACACTTGGGAGCATAAACCTGTATAAGATTACTTTCTATCGGCGTTGTATTGAGCTGCAACATGCACACTCTGCGAGAGATGGGTATAAAACTCTTGATGTATCTACTTATATTGCGCCCCACCAAGAAACCCGAACCATTCAAATGTCGTGCACCATCATTGCCGGAATAATAATGTAATGATTTTCCACTCTCATTACTCCAGTTTCTGACCAACGCATCTCGGTGATACCCAAAATGTCTATTTTGAGTCTTTTCAGACAATTCGTAATACGTGGTACACGGAATATAGATCATAACCGAAATATCGCATAATATCCAGATGTTTCAGCTAAAATATTATGTTGTGTGTTTATAACCTTTGTTATTCCGTATTATGTATTTGACTGATTCATATATTATGATACGCATTCCGATTAATACACCAACATTATTGTGGTCAAACATACACTACATCAAATAATTTGTAGTATTAAAATTTGACTTGAAAATGGTTTTATAACCAAAACTAGTTGCAATAGATATATGAAATATGAACAAGGAAGTACCAGTTTTGTATTATCAATGTGTCAACCCCATTCAAGATCAACTTGTCATAATCGTTTCAAAGACAATTTACCAATGAACACGCGTACATTTTCCGAGTTGTTAATAACGCATATCAAACGAATGCCGCTAAATATAAACCCTCTTCTCCTTATTCCTCTCACCTCAAATATATAAATACCTTGTATATGATCTTCACTTAGAAAACGATGAGATGCATTTACAAAACCAATAGTTTTAATTTCTAAATTATTATGTTATTTTTGGTTTTTCTGTAAAACAATATTTCTTATAAATTTCATTTCAAATAACTATTTATTTCAAAGAAATAAAATCGCTGAGAAATCTGCCATGCCACCTGTCATATACTGGAAGTCAGAAGTTAGTTTAGGTTTGGACATCTTATTTTAAAGTAGTGCAATAATTAAAAGTTGAGTCAATTCAATTGTTGTTTAGGATAATAGTAGATCATCATAGAAACGCACAGCAATCACCGTGCTTTACCGTTTATAGTAAGCGTATTTTTCATCGATGTGAAACAATAAATATTATACGTTTGCATTACATAGATGTTACTTTTAAAGTAGACATTTGTAATTAGAAATATTTAAGCCCAGCATATGTGTGATTAGTTTGAATAACTAGGACTATCAATAGAGTTTATATATCTCATAAAATGTAAGATGCTCGCTCCTATAACTTTTCCCACATCTAGTATTGTTAACTATTTATTACAAATGTTCGTGTACTTAATTGAGGAATGTATGAAGAATTTGAAAAATATCTAAGCTTTAAACAAAAGTTTTTGACAAAATTGTGATTGCTCAAAATTGGCTTACTACATTGATTGACCCACTATACTTAATCCCAATTTTTGTTATGATATCCGAGGTTTATTTCGTAAAACTCAACTTATTAAAACCAACGCATTTTTTTTCAAGGTCAAGTTACTCCTTACCATACTCGTTAGTTGCTTTTTTTTTCTATTCCACTTATTTCTTACAATTGAACTAACTTAAGTTACAAGAAATTAACAAACATTATAGAGATAGATTTCCAGGTCACAAAGTTTGTATAAAAGATATGATAATTATTTTTATTTAAATACTTTAAATACTTATCTCGTTTCTACCATCTAGCGGACCCCCAGTCACAATCCCAATAAACGTGATGCGACAATTTGGTGTAAGCAGCCAGATCGTTGAGTTCAAAAATTCTTGGAAATACGGAAAATTGTATGAGTGCGGCTTCCACAGCTGCTTGTACGATCAATTCTAATGGCGAGACATCTAGCAGTACTTCAAGTGCCACCGTCGAGATTGATTTTATAGCCCCTGGTATGACAATGCATGCAATTCTCTGTATGGAGGACAGTTCCTGTTTTGTCTTACTCTGTAGTATCTTTTTCCGCCACACCAATACTCCATAAGTTATGAATGGCCTAATAATAGACTTATACAGTCGGTGGAACAAGTAAGATTTTAGCCCCCATGCTTTTACACACATCTACACAGCCTCCATACACCCATTTTTAACTACGGAAGTTATAACCGTTGTGTCTATTATTCTTTCTATTTGCAGGTTCCAAGTAAGTTTGGAATCAAATATCTTTACTCCATGGTACTTTACTTCCCCTTGAGGATAACTAACTTTGTTATATTGTTGTGTTACGGTTATTGCAGTAGAGTGGCCGCGGCACACTTAAGACATCTACACCAAAAAAAGCTTTAAGTATTAAAAAATTGTTACATTTCAAATTGTTTTATTGAGCTTTGTTGATATTCAATAAAATTATACGTAAAAGTACTGATTTTGTAAAAGGACTAATTGAAAGTGATTTGAGCAATTTATATTTGATTAAAGCTATCGAAAAACAATATTTTAAATTTTATATGTTTAAAACCTCAATTGTATGAAAAGGGCTAGAAAGTGCGCAGTAAATATAGCATACGAGCGTTAAAAACATCTTCTCTCTAAAAACCAGCTCTCATGTATACATACTAACAACGAGAAGCAGTCGCGCGCAGCGGCTCTCACACAAACATTTATACGCAAAAGCATTATTTCGCACGAACTGGAACAAGGAAGTGAGCTTACACACACTCACACACATCAAGTTGCATTATATCGCAATGTTGTACGAGATGTCTCCAACAATTACGTATACTTACATCTATAACTATTTTGCCCTCGCGGAAATATTTTTGGGATCTATTTTTTGCGGAAATACTTTATTCAATTCGAATACACTTCTATTTTTCTATTGGCTGACTCTGCATTGACAGGGAGCATTTTTGGTGAGTTCGCTCGCGCTTTATTCTGATTGGCGGACAACTTATGATAGCATAGCATTTCGGCAGGGATTCAATGCAATATTGTTTCCCAACGAAGGAAAAATGCTTTTAATTGGTAGGAATTTTACACTTCCTAAAGATTGTAACAAAAATTTCTTTCCGACGTGTCGCCGGCGAACTGAGCAAAAAAAGTTGTTTCGTCTCGGCTAATTTCATATATAAGGACCCACCCAAGCCATCGTCCATTAAACGAATTTTGGGTCTATTTCTGGTCGTTTATGGATGAGGATCATGCACAATTCAATCAGAAATAATTCTACGTAAAAGCCCAACTTATTCTTATAGAGTGAGTTAAATTTGCACTCTTGAATCTGATTGGTACTAAACAAGCGCCACCAACAAATCGATTATTTTATTTTTCTATTTAAAATTAAATTAATTTCAAAACTGTCATCAACAAAAAGTCACATAGGAGCAGGTGTACAAAAACTACGCCATTTAATTTTCGCCTGAATCTTTAGATCTCTCGACATTGTCATCCAATCTTTAATTCTTTTCTCTTATTCATATTTATAAACGAGGAGAGAAACAGCAGAAGAAGAGGGGCGGACGCAAAAAGTCTGGGTTATCAGCTCGGCAGAGATGGCCACGAAACATCCGAGAGACCTATCAAGCAACACACCACGGATGCTGACAGACGTATCCATTCCATCCTCTGAAGCAGAAAGAAGATCCAACAACAACCCTCAGTTCAGTGTTAGGGTCTACAGCTCCCGCCGATGTGCCACTGCGGATAAATCATTCATCACCGCAACATTCATTTTCCTTCATCACAAATTACCTTCAACAATTTATTTCACTCCATCTTCAGATCTGCGTCATATTAATGGACCAACCTACAATATCTGCGTTAAACCTTGATCACTTAATCATTTAGTTTCACCAAGGTCATGGAGTAGTCAAAGAAAAGCCGATATCCAATTATAAGAGCAAATTAATTAACAAAAATTAAATTATTTTTATTTCGCTATTTTTCTTGCTATTTTGCTAATGTAATGGAATCGTAATAACAATTGTTGCATTATATATAGAAAGTACACATTGACAATGGCGCATCGACTCATACATATATGAAGTGTGATAAATATTATAGAACAATAGACCAAACTATTTCAACATGTTTTGCTAAGATAAATTCTGTAACATGTTTACATTATTTATCAACACACAACCTGAAATATTATATCTGATCCATTTTATAGCTCGGTCGGAATATACGAATATACGAAGCTATACGAGCAAGCACGAGGTCGACCATAAACGAAAACATATGTTTAGATTACTTGTCAACACAATTTCTTTATTTCTGCATGGAGTATTTGTCAACAGAAATTCTCTGAAAATCTAGCAATGACAATGATTACAATATTAGTAACAATTCCATTTGCATCAATTTAATAATTAAATGTATTGAAAAGGGAGATTTCTTATTTTCGCCCACAAAAAGGTTATCATGATTGAACACTTTGGATGAGAAATAAAAATCTGATGCAACGCGCGGATAATTTATATGATTCGCCGCTGAAGTAAATATTGATGAAGCCAATATTAATATATTAGCCAAATAATATAATATCGTGCGGTGTCTTGTCTTGCGCTTCATAACATCAAAACGCCGATAAAGAGCGAATGCTCACGATGCTTAGGTATTATGTCAGTGATACTTAATAAGATGTAGTTCATATTGGTTTTATGTACATGTACATTGCAAAAGTCTTATAAATATTTTTGCATATTATTGCAGGTTATTATCTATTTGTAGCTGTTACAAACTTGAAAAAATAAATCACCAATCTTTCCTTCAAATAAACTTATCCTTTTCAGAGCAACAGTTCCAATCTTCCATGATCTTAACATCCTCGTCAATTCCCTACTTGCTTTCTTTGTTCATCAATCAACTTTCACATTTTTTTATGTCCTGAAATTCTACCCATTCTCAGCCTTTCCAAAAATCCCGTATTCCCGTGTTTCCTTAAATCCGTGACCGTAATCTCGTATTCCCGTGTTCCTGTGGAAAAATTTCAAAAATATGTGTTTCCGACTTCAAGTGTTCCCGTAATGCCGATCAACACCAAGCTTCACAGGATCACTCGTTATGCTATGTTAGTTTTCTTGAAAATTTGATTGAAATCGGTTGAGCGGTTTACAACCCCATAGGTAACATAAATACATGCATCCTCTTTTATATATAGATTTATATATTTGACATATGACCGTGGGAAAATAAAGGCCAATGAGATATAAGATATTAAAACCAAAAACCAAAAACAATTGTCAATCATATGCAATATGTGTGTATGTGACACGTAAACTTATTGATAACACTAGCCTGCGATGGTTATGTTTTTTAACTTTTGATGATTGATTCCAATGTATCTTGGTGCGCTGAACCCGCAAATGACCTTAGTTTTATTCCATCACGTCAGAATGTTTTGCAAATGGCAATTTTCCAAATGTAGTATATGTCGAAAAATATCACAAATATGAGACTTAATCACAGAGTGAAATAGATTTGTTGCGTATAAAACGTATTATTTTGCGGCTTATAATAGACATAATATAATAGAATATAGAAAATAAAAACTGACGATTTTAGTCGTTGAGTCGTTGTGTCGACGTCTTTTTGGATCAGCCATGCTCTGTTTCAGGCTTTTCCGTGCATGTGCTCTCTTGTGGATCATCTCAGTGCAACATCCAATAATAGTCCGCCATCATTGTAGTATTCCATCTTCATTGGTAACGCTTTTAATTTTTTTTATGTCCTGATGGAATCTGTCACCCATCTTTTTACTAACAGCACCCAGATTGTTGGAAAGTAGTCCAAGTGTGAATGTAGGAAATGAACCTTCAAACTCATGGAACAGCCTAAATTCTCCTACTTCTGCAGCATAGTCTCAACGATAGAGTTGAATTTCGGATCATTCTTGTTGCCCATCAACTTGATTACTACGTCTTTAAAGGCGATATAGTTTCTTTTTCAGCAACTTCCATGTCTTTTTCAAAATCTCCATCTTTGCAAAGTTTTCTAATGTTCGGACCCGTAAAGACACCCTCTTTTAGTTTTGCGGTTGACAAGGCTGTAAGTTTGTGACAAATGTACTGGAGATTTACTTTCTTTTGGTAAGGCTTTCACAAATTGCTTCATCAAACCTAATTTACTATGTAGAGGTGGAAGGAGCGCTTTCGTCGACTCGATGAGAGGTTTTTGGAGCAGATTTTTACTCCAGGTTCCATGAAGCTCATTGTGGTCAATCTTTCTGTTTCCAATGATTTTCCCTGTCTCTTATTGGTTATCTATTACAGTCATAACAAATAAAGAATTTTTAAAGCTACTAGGGCCTATATATTTGGAACTATAAAGCTAGACCCATTATATGTGATATCATTGTAAAGCAAATCACAAGGGCTATCAAATGGTATACGGGTGGTATATGAAAGATAAAAAGAATGGATTGAGTACATAAGTTGTAAGAGTTAATATCTAGCATTTGTAACAAGGAATCAAGAAAAAGCGATAAGAATGTGAATGGTGCCTTTATGATTAAGTATGTAAAACAGCACAAAATATTTTAAATTTTAATCAAACCTTTATTGGCATAACAAAATACTGGCAATTCATTACAATTACAGAAATAATATTCACAATAACTTAACATTCAAAAATAATAGAATATCAAATTAAGCCCCCCTGAACAAATCCTGTACAAACCTCTATACATTCTACGGACACTCCACCGTCACTTTCGAAATCAATCCTCTTAATTAAATAACCAAGAACCTCTAACCCCACCCCCCTACCTAAAACTCTTCTACTTATCCAAGAAAGAATAATAAATTTTCCCCTTCACTTTATATCTCACCCTTACTTCGCTTTCCTGTTCGTTTCCTCCTCAATAATTCTTACCATTTTCCCTATACCGTTAATTCCTCCTCCCAAACATGTTCCTGTATTCACTGTTAAATGTCTTCCTTCCTCACTCCAGTTCATTCCCGTAGATGCGTTCAGTCCATGTTCCCACTTTTCAGCATCTCTTTCACATATCCTACATTTCCTATCACTCTCTTTCATCCAGTACCTGTTTGCCCTTTCCTCATTACCAGATCTAAAAAGCAGAATCATTGTTTTCATTCCATGCCATTCCCTCTGCCATTCGCTTTCCATTCATTATATTGTAATATTTCCAATTATATCTTCCAGTCCTTAGTTTTTCCATCTTTTTTGCACCTCAATATCATTCACCCTCATGTCGACTTCATTTACAGCTTAATCCACATCACACATTTTTTCGTATCATCTTTCCATTGATCATCATATTCTTTTAAAAAATCCATTCACCATCCTTTCTTTCTGCGCGTTTCTGCACGCATTTGCACGCGGACAACTTTTGTATATTTCCTTATTACTTTATGCTTTATTTTAAATATTTTATCTAATTTGTACAATTATTTTATTTCATTAAACTTTTAGAAAATCGTTAAAAATCCCTATGTATATTTAAACACGTCTAACTTTTAAACAAATTAACATTTTTTTAAAGCGGGCAAAAGAATTTTGTAGCTGAGGTGTTGAGTATACTTTTATGATACCAAAAAATTTTCAAATTAAATTTATTTAGGATATAATACATTTTACGCCAGAGCCCTACTCATGCACTGTGTACAGAAGGTTAAAAAAATTTAATATACAAGAAAATGTTTGAGAAACACTGAAATTTATTCAAGATCTGTAAGAACTATATTGATCTCATGACATACAAGACGAAAGAGAGAGAAAATAAGATGACCAGAAGATATGAGCGAAATAAGAAATAATTTATTGTGGCAAGAGGTAATTGATTTTATATTGATGAATGATATTCTTTTCATATTTTCCAATATGCTTCTTCAATAAAATTTCGAATAACATTCTTCTAACATTCTATCGTGAGAATTTTACACAAATGAGATGCAAACGTATCAGGATCATTAATTGTTAAGCATAATTATTATTTTAACCTACAATTCAAATAATTGTTCTTCAAATCAATATTAGAATATTTGATTTAAAATTTTTAAATAAAGAGGAGCGGGATTGGATATATCACTGGCAAATTAATAATTTTTCAAGCTACATTAAAAAAGAAAGAAATTTCTTATTACCCGTTATATGCTATAATATTAAACATATAACGAACAAATTTATTCGCATTCAATATATAAGAAAACACTTATATAAATTGGAGAGGAAAAAAGCTATAAACGTTTTAATTACGGTCAGCCATAGTAAACTTTATAATAACTATATAATTGGTTTTTACCTTTTATGTATAAAAAAATGCGCATTAACAAAAAGTTGGAAAATACGTTGAAAATTATTAATCGCTGAGACTAGATGATTTAACTCCAAAACTCTCAAAGCTAGCATTTTATTATAAATCTCCGACTTTAGCGAAATTATTCAACTTGTGCATTGAATTAAGATTAAATATTTTAAACCTGCAATGCCAAATGTTTCTTTTTTTTTGTTTTTGACGAACTTTTTTTTTTAGTAGAAAATATTATAGAAACCATGGAAAATATGTTTTATCCTTTTTATTTGTATTTTACTGCATAAGGCGTCTTCTGAGAGACTTGGCAAGTGGGCAGATTGTCCAATAGCTCATAGTCACTCATAGCTGATACTTAACCTATGCAAAGTTTATTACTTTTAATTTTGTTTCAACAAATTAATATTAATAAGTCTTATTGGAGAAAGGCTACTAGGAGTGTACGGAAATAACGTAAAGAGCGAAGACGGAGTACGGCAGTGGTGCATTAAGTTTTAAAATGGCCACACTAACGTGCACGGCGAAGAGCGACGTGGCCGACCGACCATTGTGACTGGTGAACTGGTGGCGAAAATCAATGAAAGGATTCGTGAAAACC
>WYDF02315407.1:0-14732 GCA_009867245.2 Adranes taylori
AGCTAAATAAACATTAAGTTTTGGTCGATTTTTGATTTTAATTTTCTATTTTTTAATTGAATATACAGGATGAGCTCTCTTCGTGTGATGACGTCATCACCAGTTTTTTTTAATGGAACACCCATTTTTTTTCAATTTCCGGATTTCGCTTGCTGAGCTGATTCCAAAAATGTATCATATGTTGTTTCAAATTGTTATAGGGTGAGCAAAAATACAAAACAAATGAAGAGTTAACGTAATAAATAAATTTAATTGAATGGCGTAGTTATGCAATTACTGTCGTACACTACCAAAAGCAAACAAAAGAAAATTTACAATAAATGTTCAAATTGTTCTCCATTGACCAATAAACAATGACTTAACTAGGCAATACATTCGTCTCTTAAATTTTGTAGCATAGTGAGTGTTATTTTCTGCATTTCTTGCCTGATTCGGTTTTTTAGCTCACGGATATTTTCGGGTCCGTTAATATAGACTTTAGATTTTATATAACTCCATAAAAAGAAATTTAATGGGCTTTCCACTTGTCCCCTTCTTCCTATCCACCGATGTGGAAAGGTTTTGTTTAAAAGCTCGCGCACAACTAAAGCGTAATGTGGTGGTGCGCCATCCTGTTGAAACCAGCTGCGGTCTAAATATTTGGCTATTTGAATATCAGGAAAAAGCAAGCTGGGCCAAATCAGGACTTAATGTATTTTGTAGGTAATCCAGATACAATGCTCCTGTTAAATTCATGTCATCAAAAAATATGGACCAATAATTGTATTTCTCACAATACCAGTCCATTTGTTGATTTTTTGTGGCCTTTGCGTATGGTATTCTTGCATCCAGTGTGGATTTTCATCAGACCAATAACAGGTGTTTTGCCGGTTAACATGACCGTTGAAGAAAAACGTTGCCTCGTCTGAATATAAAACATTATCAATGAAATTGTTATTTTGGTCCATCGTGAAATTTGGCGAGTTGATCAGAATTTTCTGTATAGCATCTACTCTATGTAGCATTCACTTATTTAAACCGCCATATTGGTTTTCAAATGACATCTGTCAAACTACGTCATCGCTGGAGGCGGAGCCTAGACAGCTGTGAACTGAACAAATTGAGTAAAAAGTACCCACAAATCGACCCCGAAGCTTTCGCCAATATTCTATCAAAAACAAAGTAAGTGGAAGGTGAATGCAACCTGAATATTCCAAAGCATTCACCAATATATAATTTTTATATGTAATACATTGTTACGTTATAAGAATATGGTTCATGCGCCGGGGTCTTACTGTGGTTGAAAGTGGCCTAGAACACACTGTTTTCCTCTACTTTGCTTATTTGCGTACTACGAGTAATTGTTGCGTCACCATATCATAAAATTACCATACGAAAAAATCGGTAAAATTAATGTTAGTAGAAGAAAATCACCATAGTAAATTTAATAGCACATTAATAAGTAATTAATACTAATTAATAGTAAATTTATTATACATTAAAAAATTGAAGCTTACCGTTTGGCGTCGGTGAAGATGTAACATCGGGTTGGAACTGTGACCTCTCTGTGACTGGACTGAGGACCTGCTGTGATTTGGCTGGGCTTGGCGGCTTTTCAATTACTGTTACATATCGCGAATCATCTAAATAAGAAGATCCAGGAGAGCCTACTAACGTAGTATCTCCAAACGTACTATCTCCTACTAACGTAGCCTCTCCTGAAAGCATAGTATCGCTTGGTATATCGTCTATTGGAACTTGTTCTATCGTATCTGGCAAGTGCTTCGCTAAACGCTTCACTTGTTTTTGATACTTCCATGTAAGTTTCAACATTTTGTCTCGATCAGCAGTTAAATAAGGGTTCCTCGGATCATTTATTAACTGAAAATTGAATCGAAGATATCAAGATTTTCTTAAATCAGTCTTAATTTTATGATTTGTTTCAAGGGCTTGGGAACAGATTATAATCAAAATTGACTAATCTAGGTTTTTTATTGACTCCAGCATACGCTGGTTGTCCACCAAGTTGATTACTTGTGTAAAAGACTATCTAAAATTGTGTACGCTTTGATTCAGATGCATTTCGGCTAGTTTCATTCAAATTTGAAACACGGCCGGTTTTTCTGTGTGGCAGTGCCGCCGGTGTAAATGTAAAAGCCAAACCACAACGCAACCTGCAAACCAATAAAACCACAGTGCACAATCTGGCTAAACAAGAAATATCAGACGCAGCCAGATCTGTCCTTGAAACAAGGACAGATCCACGGAGATTACTTCACGTAGATTACTTATTGAAAAGTAGAAAGTACCATAACGAATCAGAGGAAATTAGACAGAACATAGCCCACATACTCAGGCATTAGAAATTTCCCCAAAATAAAAGATGAAAGTATAGCTCTCAAGCAATCAAGAAACAATAAGAAAATTGTGATACAACCTGCTGACAAAGGAAACGCAACAGTAATCATGATCACCTCTGATTACGAACAAAAACTAAACGACTAATTGCAGGACAACATTTATGTAAAAATAAGTAGGGACCCTACCACATGCATAGAAAAAACAAAAATCCAACTTAAAGTACCCATTGACACCGAAACAGTCAACATTCCACGCAAAAAATGCCATAACCCAACGTTACAGCCCACCAAGAGCATGAACCTCATCCACAATGCCCCGCCACACATCTCGATCCATCGCCCGTCGTCTCCATGCTTTGCATCTAACGTGCATACTTTGCAGCTCCTACTCCACGTCTTTCAACTAGCGCTTTTTGGGCCTGCCCACCAATCTTCGCCCTTCCGGTTGTTGCTTGATCACTTTTCGCGCCACCAGATCTTCTAGCATCCGCTGGAGATTTCCCAGCCATCGAATCCGTGGTTTTACTACAACAGTCACCAACATAGGATTCTTGTAGAATTCATATATCTCGTCCTTCTTTCTGATACGCCAGACTTCCCCATCGCACACCGGACCAAATACACGTCTCAGGAGTTTCTGCTACCATCTATTCAGAATTCTTTCATCAGCACCCACATTTCACTCCCATATATTACTATAGGACATATGACGATTCTAGAAATACTCTTTTTGCTTTGCCATGGCAGTAAGTGAGATTTTAGAAGCTTCTGCAGACTGAAATATGCGTTGTTTTCCGCTTTGGTACGTTCTTTTATTTCGCGGAATTATTCTCAGTGACAACGGAGCCAATATACTTAAAAGTAGATATTTTTTCAAACTAAGGATCCCCAATGGTAAGTGGTATCACTACTTGCGGCACCGCTTGGGACATTACCATATACTTTATTTTGTTCATGTTGACCTGAAGTCGTGCTTCTTTAGACTCTTCCTCCATATGTTGAAAAACTTCTCTAACTTCCCTCTCTCTCTCTCTCTCTTCTAGCGATGACGTGGACCTAGCGAGTAGGTCCACGTCATCGGCATAAGCCACATATTACATAGGGCGACTGAACAGAGTTCCCCCCGGGGTTCACTTCAATTTTCACTACAATACACTCCAGAGTGAGATTGAAGAAAATGTATAAGAGGGCATTTGCCTTAGGCCTTTTGCGATTCTGAACTCCCTGGGCACTTTACCAGCAATCGTAACTTGACAGCTTGAGTTCAGTACCATCATTCTGCTAAGCCCAATCAACTTTTGCAGTATATCCAGCATAGCCAAAGTATCGTACAAATATGCTCAATGCTCAGTCATAAGTTTATTTATAGCCTATGAATTACTGATGTAGGGTGGTGTTAAATTCATAGCATTTTTTGAGGATGCACCTGATAGTGAAAATTTGATCAGTAGATAGTCGACCCCTCCTAAAGCCGCACTGGTAATCACCCAAAGCTCTTTCTGAGAAAGGTTCTAGTCGTCTGGCTAGAATTTTAGTTAGAACCTTATAGGCAGTGTTTAGAAGGGATATACCCAGGTAGTTAATGTAATCCAGTTTGAAGCCTTTCTTTTGTAGGGGGGCAGATATGGGCAATATTTTAGTCATTTCGCATCTGCTCCTGTTCCCACACTCTACAGATTAGTATGTGTAACTTCATATGCATTTGTTCTCCGCCATATGTTTCCCAAAGTTCCGCCGGAATCAGGTCGCCACCAGGTGCCTTTTTATTCTTCAAGCTGCTTATAGCTTTCTTGACTTCGCTGAGACTCAGCTCTACTACTGTTAAATCTACACAATTAACGCCCCCCTGCTGCTAGTGTTCCCCACGCGATGCCACTCTCACTGGCCTCCTTCAGCAGTTGCTCGAAGAAGTCGGACCAAACGTCAACGGCTTTACTAGGGCCAATGACAAGGTTTCTATTCCTGCCCCTGATCATTTGGCTCGTCGCTTGGACCTTGCTTTCTCCTCCTTAATTCTTGCGTACATTTCGCGTATTTCCCTTCTTTCTGCCATTTCCTCAATCTTTGCCACCTTATTGGCTTTCCACTCCCTCTTCTTCCTCCTGCACATGTGTGGAGCAGCTGTCTTCGCCACCGTGAAAGCTTGATAATTTGCTATTGTGCCATGTTGCAGTGCCTTATTTAGAAGTTCATTTCTTCGATCTAGAGCCATTCAGCAGGCATCATAAAACCACGCTGCTCTCCTCCCCTGTTCTTTAAATCTTACCGCGGTTTCAGTGGCTACCTTTATGGCATTTTTCAACATCGATCACTTTACTTCCTTTTCGTCTATCTTTTAGTCTTATCTTCCTTTTCGTCTTGCCGTTGCAGGTGCCATTATAGTGTTCTGCAATAGTCTTCTTTGGATATTTCATCTATTCTTAGTTTTTTGACGTTGAATTTCCTGGATTTGGGGTTACCCTTTATTAAGGAGCGCGAAATTCTTTGGCGATATTTCACTCCGTCGAGAAAGTAGTCAGAGTCGGCATCTGTCCATTTGTAGCTGCGAAGATTCATTACATCCTTACGTGACAGACAAGGTCGTGATCAATTTGATGTTTAATAACAGCATCGGGCGAAACACATATTGCTTTATGTATTCTCTTCTGGGGGAAGTGCTTGACACCGTAATTTACTTGCTTGCCGCGAGGCGGGTTCCATTCTAATTAGACTGTTCATGGAGGCTATGACAGCCAATTATCGGCCGATAAACATCTTCTCTTCCAATTTGACTTTTAGATCTTCCAGAATTAATTTCATGTCATGTGCCGATGCAGCATTGTACATTCTTTCTAGAATGCGCCCTTGGTTTTATTTTCGGCTTCTGAAACTTCTAGAACAATAGCCACGTAAACCCATACTACCAAAAGAGGTGCCAGAGAAGCCATAGAAATCAAAAAAGACTACACACGATCAACAAACGTAATGAGAACCAAAACATTTCTAGCGCTTGGAAATTTGTATTATATCCGTACCATGAAATGATCCATCCGTACCATGAAACCAGACAAAATGCATCTATCCGCCAAAATACACGACCACCACAAAATGCACGACCACCATCAGCATCCACTCAAACACCCAGTATACGACAACCATCAACAATTTTCGTTCCAGGCACGGTATGAATTACCGTATTAGGTATATAAGTACTACATGGAAGCATTAAATTTTATTATGAGTTATATAATTATCCACTTGGTATATATTAAAATTAGGATATAATATTGTATTACAAATAACAAGATATGATTGAAATCGCAAGACTAATATTATCTACTTGGAATTTAACTAATCCATTTACAATATTCTAAGAAGCATCTCATGCATTTTGTAATTTTAATTGTTATTTACATATATTCATACTAATGTAATATGATGTTTCGATTAAGATTTAATAAATAATATTTTGATTCCTAGTTAGACAATTGCTAGAATCAAATCATATTATAATGTACTACAATAAATAATACAGGTCTGCTATGAAAATATGTCCTGAAAACTAAGCATTGTTCCTAAAGTACTTTCAGAGAAAATAACCAAAAAATTCCATCACGTACAATTTTTTCATTGTATGAAATTTTCGGTTTTCAGTCTTTGTGTTTTTATGTATATACAATTAAAATGTAATTTATTTTTGTCCGCCCGCTAAAATTCATCAATATATATATATAAATAATTAATAAAATAAAAACTGTTCGGTGTAGATAAATAAAAAAAGGAAAGAAATTAGTAAAATAGTGTAGACAATGAGGTGAAGTTCATTCATTCTGTCACTTCTTCTTAAGCCAGTCATGTGGCACCAACTCTAACACAGACGTTACTGGAGCCAGGGAGACTGCAGTCGTCGGTACATCCCCACTGTTCCGTTTTGTACTATCATTCTTTGTTTAAGAGTTTTCAAATGAAGACGGTTTAAATTTTTGCTGATTTTTATGTTTATTTAACGTCTAGAATACGTGTTTTTATAAGAATTTTTTTTCCGATTTAATTTTTCGTATTTTTCAATTGAACCATCATATCATTTAATCCGTGATTGAAATTTCTTTTTGTAATTGTGGACAGTTTTGTAAAATGGCTACAAGGGTCTGTTATAATGACCCTAACAAATTTTGCTACATCTGCGGTGACCCTACAATCAAGAAACATCAAAGAAATATTACAGATTTTGGAAAGAAGGTGTACTATGCTTACTTTGGTGTCAAGCTGGGAGACTAGGATAAATCTTGGGACTCACACACCGTCAGTTGTGTTTGTGTGGAAGAATTGAAACAGTGGTTGAGTGGAAAACAAAAATCTCTTCGCTTCGGAATCCAGATGATCCGGATGGAACTAACTAACTAAAGTAAAGACTGCTACTTTTATTCCTCAAATGTGTATGGGTTCAACGCCAAAAATAGGAAAGGATTTGTTTACCCAAACATTCCATCGGCTGTGCGTTCCGTACCTCATGGTCCTGGAATACCCATACCTAAACCCCCAGAAAAACTTAAAGATATATCTTCTGACTCCGAAGAAGAAGACTATGGCTCTGATAATGATTTCAATGCAGCAGGAAGTAACGATCCTCAACTCATCTCACAAAGTGAATTAAGCAGATGGACATTAACCGGATGGAATGCAGATACCAAGGTAGAGATGGAACAAAAACATGATAGCAGATTACTGCTGGTCGCTACATAGAGAACAGCTGCAAGTTACACACAAGTGATCTGCTTCCACACGGAGTATTCAACACAAAAGAAAAAGGTACTACAAAGCCTTAGAAACTTGACTACTTTATGCGGCCATTGTTGAGTATCCAGAATCATATGCTTTTGTACTAATGACAGTAAACGACCAGTAATGTGGATTCTAAATATATATGTGCATATATATATATATGTGCATATATATATATATATATATAAAACGTAAAAGTCAATTGCTTCTTTGCAAAAAATATTTGCAAAAAATACTGAAAATTTTCAGACCTGTGTAATTATTCGTTTTAAATTCAGATCTTAAAGCTATCGCTTTGCTTTGGATCATATTATTTTGAATGTATTTAACTAATTATTTTATACGACGATAACGACGATCTACCTTGTTCCCAAGTTTGTTAATTTTAAATTGTATTCAAAATCAAATAAGTTCTTTATTTCATATTTCGATTCAATTCAATTCAAGTAAAAAGTAAAATGAAATAAATTAATTAGTCAACTTAAATATAACTTTATAAATTATTTTTAAAATAAATGAACATTTTAAAAACAAATTCCCCTTCCGTGCAACTTTAATTTATGTTGTATTTAATTATTTCCCTTTCTGTTCTCTTTTTTTTACGGACTTACAGAAGAGAGGTTAGTAGCAGTTTTTAAATGATAATAAATTTCTTTTTATTATAAATTATCTTATGAAAACATTTGTATGACATATTTTATTCAATGCATAATATTGCATTTTTGAATCGCTTTGATTTGCATTAGTAAAAATGGTATTTCTAATACATACGTCTCTCTTAATACGTTTATACGCTAGACGGTGATAAGCGAAATTTTGATATGCCTCTTCTAACTTCTTTACTGTGGCATTAAATACAACATTTGAAGTTTCTAACGGAAGAAGGTCTTCGTCTACATCGAATCCTGCTTCAAGTGGATTAAATTCATTCTGTGGGTATGATTCCTCTGGTGGATGTTCCCATGGACATTGTGCAATTTGTGGACATGTTTGTCCCCATGGACATTGTGATGATGCCATTTTTTTTTGTAAAGAATAATATGTTACAATACACTAGAATTTCAAATTATAAAACCGAAATTTTCTGACTCATGTCATTATGAAAATTGGCATTTGTTCAACTCGTAGGAAATCCAAACATACTAGATTTTATTCATGTTTGTCTTTAAAAGGAATTGGTGATATTAACTAAACTCCCAACAAAAGCGGTCCTAGAAAGACAAGTGGGAGTGGAGAGGTTGCTATAAGTAGTATTTATGTCTGATGGACTACATAATGCGAGGGTGGTTTGATTAAGTAAGAAAATGCAAGATTTTTGTTGCTTTTCATTTATTTTTCAACATAGTCCCCTTTTAAGGCAGTACACTTTTCAAGACGACTTTTCAACTTCTTTAGCCCCATCGAAAAGTAATTTTGTTCGAGCTCTTCAAAATAGTGGAAATTTTCGGTTATCACTTCGTCGTTTGTTCTAAAACGGCGTCCTCCGAGCTATTTTTTAGTCATTTTTTTTAGGTATCGACGAAAAAACTCCGTCGCATCACGTTTTATCTTTGCCAAAAGCTTCTCAGAATCCGTCGTGCGTTCTTGGCCGATAGAGTTTCTGGCGGCACCACCCATCGCGCGGACAGCTTTTTCATATCCAAATGTATGTGTATGATGGCATGGGCACGCTCAGCCTCTGCATATACGCGCAGCTAATATGTTTGCAGCCTCTGCTAGCTCAGAGATTTTGATTCGACGGTTTGCCATAAACATATCATGGATTTTGTTGACGATTTCTGGTGTAGTGACAATATTTGAGGGTCCTGGGTGATCATCATCAAAAAAACTCGTACGACCACGAACAAATTCAGCTCTCCAAAATTTAACTGTTGCTAGCGACGGATTTGCCATAAATAGCATACAGTTCGGTTTTGATTTCTACATTGTTTTTCCCTTTCCTGTGAAGGAAGGAACTTAATCACTGAACTATATTCGACTTATTCCATTTTTCACAAAACACAAAACTTGCTTGCTTGCGACGGCTGTAAAAGCCAAACTAATTGTTCTTTTTCCTTCAAATTTTGAAAGGCACGTCAAGTGTTGAATTGCAGATGTCAAAACCAATATGCGTTCGTTGTCACATAACGCCATCTGTAGAAGGCTACATTTAGGTCAAACCACCATCATAGATAAGTATTTTTGGATTAGTGTTACTCATGATGATGATCTTGTCCAGCCATTAGATACTATCGAAGATGTGAAACGTAATGAGGTATGGTACGTATAGAAGAAAAATGGTTATGCGTGTTTGAGTAGACACTGTTTACTAACTGACGTCGTGAGTGAAGTAGATGGTTTTCTTTTAATGGAGCTTATTCGCTGTCGGAGAGATCGGCGATCCTGCTGTTGTTGAAGAATTTCGTGACTGGTTTGGCGGTCAACGGCAGCTTCTTTTTGATTCCATCGTAGTGGCAATTAACAGGGAAGGATTATAAAATAGAAGAGCACGCAAAAAATTGAAAATAAGAGGAATGGAAGATTCAGCCGAAGTAAAGAGTGTTGTTTAAGCAATAAACGGGGTGTTTAAGCAATGGAACCTACAGGTTTTTCAAACCTGTAGACCCCCAGACATTACAAACCCACATGTTAACTGTAATATTTCAAATATATAACCATTTTTGTTAAGTATCCCATAAAAGCGGATCATTCAACTCATGAAAGTATTGTCTACGAACAGGAGACATCTACAGGATACAATCCACGGATCATATACTCCTGGATGGCTCCAGTAGACATTTTAATTTTGTAGCGTTGATTACATCCACAGGAATATCCCGAGAATGGGAGCCACGGCTACCCATTCTCCAAGCAAAATTTGGATATCCCCAAGCAAAATTTATATTTTTATTTAGCTTTCTAACAGATGGAGTTATCTGAAGGATGAACTCTACAGTGGTTATACTCACAGATAATTCCTCGAAAGCATTTCCCAAAATCCTCTAATAATAAATTTCCTTGAACAAAAGATTTGATCTCAGGAACAATTTAATTTTAAACGGCAAGCAAATTATTATTACATATGTTTTGATAAATAGTCATTTAATTTACGTAATAAAAGTGTTATAACAATTTCACATATTACAATTGTATTTTTGTTGAATTGCAAACTCAGCATTACTTAATGACCTACTGATGTAAACTCCAAAGAATCATAAGCTATTGGAAATGCAAAATATACTGATTGTTTATTGTTGTATAGGAACGTAATTTATATAACAAAAACTGATAGGATTATAATAAACGAGATTTTTATTCAGAACGTCATAGAGCGTAGCCTTCGAACAAAAGTAGCCAGCGAAGATAAATTCCAATTTAATAAAAAGATTTTAAATTTTAAATAAAAAGAATTAAAAAACATAAATAAGCGAATTTAAATACTAAATAAATTAAATTGAATTTAAATAAACGAAATTTAAATTTCAATAAATTAGTTTAGATTTCAGTTCTAAAATAACAGTTCGGAAGTTTTAAAAAAAATTAAGTTTTACAAGATTTACGCCCTTGCACAACAAAAGTTTTTTCATATAGACCTTAAATGGTAGTAAAAACAAAATTAAATAAATAATTTAAATAAACGGTTTTAAATTTTTAAACAATAGAGAGATTTTTATTCAGAAGTCATATAGCGTGTTTGATTTTACAGCACCCTCGTTCTAGTCTAATTACTCCAACATATTACCAAGATTAGTTAAATTAATTACGGTAGTTTTTTTGATGCTGGTATCATCGGGTCAAGCAAGTAGTCTAACGCATAGCTCATTTGTTCATGATCCTTCGAACAAAAGTAGCCAGTGAAAATAAATTAAAACTTAATAAAAAGATCTGAGATTTTAAATAAAAAGAATTAAAACGTAACTAAACGGTTTCTAATTCTAAATAAATTACATTGAAAATCAATAAACGAAATTTAAATTTCAATAAATAAGTTTAGATTTCAGTTCTAAAATAACAGTTCGGAAGTTTTAAACAAATTAAAGTTTTACAAGATTTACACAACAAAAAGACTTGCACAACAAAAGTTTTTAGATAAACCTTAAATGGTAGTAAAAACAAAATTAAATAAATAATTTAAGTTTTAAAATTTGAAACAATAGGGAGATTTTTATTCCGAACGTTATTCAGGGTGCATAGCTCATTGTTGTTCAAGTGTGTTATACTTAGTTTGATGCTTGGAATTTTTTTTAAGACTTGGCTTGTTAGTTGAATAATGCGTCTGCTTATGTTAGGCTGAGTTGGCTTTTCATATGCGAAGTTTTTGTGATAGTACACTCTTTGTGTATGATACTAATAACGAAAATAGTAACGGTTTTCAAAACCAGTTAGAGAATTTCGGTTAAATAATAAAAAACTTGCTAATAACAAATTTTGCATTATTGGGAGCTAAATCCCAATGGATGTAACCGAGAAATCAATGCGGCAACATTATTCCTATTATATACTAAGACCAATTCTAAAGAGATGGGACGGGAAGAGGCCATGTCCGTTTCTGAGTGTACAAATCAATAAAATCAACTCTGTTTGAAATACCCGATGACTTAAACCACGGAGATCTCTGTATAACTGGATTGATTCTACAGGGTATTTTCCCACCAGCTAACATTGACTTTCCTGACCATCTTTCCTGAAAACTATCAAAAAGATAGGACTTAAAGTAAAGAACATACCTGAATGAGAACCTAACGGAATAATAGGATTCTGACGACCATATTTAACCAAGCGATCAGCATTCTCGTTCTCAAAAATGTTAGAATGAGCGATTCAACATTAGTGAATATTAGGATTTTATGGAATTTGATCCCCAACAAGATAATAAGATCAATACATTTCAAAATACCACAAGTTTCAGCAGAAAACACATTACAATAATCAGGAAGTCTAAAAGCTAATTAAAGTCGGGGATTCCGACAAAGACACCTACAGCAGTCGAATTAGGAGAACTAAATATCGAGTCGTGCGCATTAGAAGTCCACAATAATCTGGATAATAAGTATTTTTCAAAGAAATAAATCTTCAACTGTCATTAACCAATATATTAGCATCGAAGTATCTTATAGGAATCCTGAAAAGAAGACACTCATATGACGGAACTAAACACACATAAGCAAAATCATAACTATTGGCGACTTTTCTCTGAGGGCCACAATTAAAAGAGATATGTATCCTTGTTGTTCTCTGAGGATGGTTTAACAGAGTATACTTTATCTCTGCAATTTTTCTATATAGTAAAGAATTAGAAGCATCATGCTTAATTAAATACTTACGATCTAAGTAAATACGTCTCAAATCAAACGAAAGTTCACAGGCTTCAACCACAATACGTTGAACAGGAGAAGAACTAATGAGACCCAAGCAAAACCTCAAAGCAGGATATTGAATTGTAAGAAGATAGGTCACATTTTCTTTTGAAGAGTCCAAAAAAATATTGACTCTTCCATATGGATTATGGAAGAGTCCATAATCCATAACCGACCTAATAAAGGATTTGTAAAGAAGTATAAGAATTTAAGGATAAGGATTAACCGAAAAAGAACGGAGAAAAAAAATGGGAATTATCCACCTCAAATTCCAAAGGGAAAGACTGAAACACGCCCGGAGGAGCAATAAAATCAAATAACTGACTCCTACAAGAATCAGGAATACTTTTGTTGAGACGAGGAGAACGCGCACGAGAAAAAACATTAACCTAATGTCAAACTGAAGAAATGGGACAAACTGTAAATAGTGATACACAAAATTTTATGAAACTGGATTTTTTCTTCTTAATTGTTCTACGCGCCAAAGCAAAGACTCTCTTAAACTGTAAGTAGGAAGAAAAATTCCTACGAAGTTTAAATATAAAAAGAAATCTTTTGTGTCTCTTAAAGAGATCTGTACATTCATTGTCAAACCAAGGACAAGGCGAAAATTTAGTAAACCTAAGAAAATGAGGGATAAATAGACCAGAAGCTAGATTAAAAAATGCCAATAAACTCTCATAATCTACAAAGTGTGATTCACAATGAGCAAAAAAAATATTTTAAAAACCAACCCAATTAGATTTCTTGAAGTTCCTCTGTATCCTGAAATTAAAATGAGAGACTAGAAAATCCACAACCGAAATATTTATAGAAAGGAAAATAGGAAAATGGTCACTACGAGTAAGAATCATAAGCAAATTCCATTAGCAGTGCTGATATAAATCAGAAGAACAAATTGTAATATTGATCGAACTTCTCTGTTGAGAAGGAGGACTCATTCTAGTAGGCGAACCATTGTTCAGAAGAACGGTCGCCTCGCTGTTCATAAACCTAAAGAGAACATTCCAAAAATTACTAAAGGAGGGACTAATCTACTCAAAATGGAATTGAGGAAATCAATATTAATATGTGGAGGAACATACATAAAAAGAAACTAATATTTGATATTTTTACCAAAATCTATTGTATATTGGGATTGCAGTCGAGATTAACATAAATCTTGCTAACGGATAAATTGGGTTTGGAAAATATAGCCAATCACCATATCCATCAAATCTATCTAATCTATTACAAATGAGTAAAGAACACTCCAGGTTTGAGCCAGGTTTCACTGATAAATAATATATTAGGAGAATAATAGAAACAGATATTCAAAAACTCTCACTGCACAGTACTAATGCACATATGCACTAATGCACATAACTTATCTATAATAAACAAAATCAACAAACCATTGAAGCCAAAGGGAGAGTCAAAATAACATTAAATAAAATATATTAAAATCACTAAGAAAAGAAGAGAAAGAAAAACAAAAACTATAAAATAACAAACTAAAACAGAAATAAAAACAATGACGAGGATAAAGAAAAACGAAGGATTTACTCTACGTCCGATCTTCAAGAACACCCGGAGAAAGGCATCTTTCTTGATTGAAACTGAATAGCACTGCATAGTTTTGATAAAATGTGTTCGATAGAGTTCTGAGGAGCTGATTGGATTAAAATGATAATCTGATCCACCAAGGAATCCTGACTAAGATCAGACGACGAAGGATATGAAACAAGATCCCTCGATAATCTCGCCTGAAGAGAAGATGAAGGCTTAGAAGAACAAGGTTGGAAATAACAAAACCTACCCTATTCCATGACCACATTCAGTATCTATCTCACGATCTATGTATATTTCCATCGAGTCGAGAAAATAGTTGAACCTTGCAGATTTACCATTTATCACATTTTTCTCGGAAAATAGAAAACTTGTCGATTTCTCATTAATTTTTGCCCCCAAATGAATTATATTTTTGCGATTTTTTTTCAATTTCGCATCATTTCATTGAAAATTAAGAAGAAATGACTTTTACATATTCCCCTATAACTACGCATCTGTTATTTTTTTTCAAATGCAGAGCATCAAATATTCTATAAAATTCATTCAATATCATATTTTTAATTTTGTCTTCAAAATTAAAAAAAATATCCTTTCAATTTTTATCGATAATCACTGTACAACACTAAAAAAATTCATGAAAGCCAATATCTGTTTTATACTAATTCGATTGTGCTGATTTCAAATTTGAAGTCCGTTTATCTCCATCACCCACCACTTTTTTGAAAAATCGTAATTTGTTTTTGGA
>WYDF02315418.1:0-14732 GCA_009867245.2 Adranes taylori
ATATTTAACGTTATAAATATTAGAGAACAATAAATCAAAATATTTAAACATGTTATTGCGTATATCATTATAGTGTTTAAGTACTTTATTATAATAATTGAGAATTGCGAATTCTAAGCCAACCTTGTATAATCTCATGCATGAGCATATTTTATGTTACAGAAATAGGCAGAATAATAAAAGTTTTCTCACATATAATAAGTTTTTCTCAACTCCTCACAAATAATGAATCTCCTCATATCTGATATTAAAGTAACTCTTTCATTTCATAATCTTAAGGCCTCAATAGAAATACACGTCCAATGTGCATAAAACCATGTTACGTTGTGCAAAAATAATATCATCGAGTAATGAATTGAGTAATAATTAGTTCCTTGAAAAAAACCAAGAATTTCTATTTTGAAAGAAAAAAAGAAACTCGTCTTTTAAGAAAGACAAGGAACTCCTCTTTTAAAAATAGAGGAACTCCTCGTTTGAAAAAAGAGGAACTCCTCATGTAGGCCTAATGAGGCCTCAATAAGGCCTCAAATGCGATATGTCACAAAGGAGAAACCCATTCTAGTTCAGTGTAATTTTAAATCAGTTGTGCGGTTTTAACAAACAGATGGCAATGTAGTTTTACCAACACATCACGGCTGCATTATGAACAAACTTTACCAGAAACTAAATTTTAAAGTAACTATTTTAAATTAATACTATTTTTCCTTTCGTAATAAATTGTCTTTTAAATAATGCATATTTACCTGGTACACTTCACTGGAAAATACCCAATTTCCTTGAGCAAAATCATCCATTGCGTTCCAAGAACATTTACTGTTCTTATCAGGAATGCATCCGGCTTGTAATACACCAACGATGGCACATAATACAAGAAATCCAAACGAATCTCTCATTTTTAACTATCGTTATTGTCAATTGCGATCACAAAAAGCAAATGCGGATTACTTAGGAGACAGACTCAAATTCGGCTTTTATATAACCAGACCTACGTAAACCATAAGCAAATAATAATACTAAAAGATAACCACTATATATTGAACAGGAACATATACATATGTATATTAAACGGGCATATATACGTATACGGAACAAATTAACATAATATAAATATTCATAAAATCAAAATCCCCTAATTTTCATGCGCGTTTAAACATTTATCAGCTTAATAGATTTATTTGTATGGTATATACATGTCGGTTGTGTTATGCTTGCGCCACATATAGATATGTATTAACGATGTGTTCGACAATTAATTCTTTATTTGCATTGTTATATTTTCGAAACATTTAGTGCTCCATAATGTTTTTTTTTGAGGATAAATATAACATGTATTATTTCTATTTATATTAATATATTCCATTAATTATCGCCAAATAATGCTTTCGTTAAAACTTTTATATTTCCCAAGTTGAAAACAAGGAAGCAGAGCTCATTTAAGTTTTTATATTTCGAAAAAATGATTAATATTTAGATTGATATTATTAATATTTAGTTCTATTTGACTTAGTCTGGTACCAATAAGTACAGCTGACCGTTGCAAAGACCAAGGCATTATACCGGAGAAACAAGTTATTGTTCGAAAAAAGTTACATTTAGAGAGATTTGTACTGATTGACAGAAAATTTGCAGTATATCATTAGAAAGATATACTAGTTGCAATGTGCTACTAATCCGAGAAATAATTTAAATGCCATCTGAACAAATGATTTATCGTCGTAATTGTTGAAATTAATGGTCAAAGGTAGTACCTGGACTCTTGCATCATTATTTGCAAAACAAAACTACTCTTAATTGACTGCAACGATAGTACTGAGAGTGAGGGTGTTGTGACAAAGTTATTTTCGATCCATGCCCAATTGTCCCAATTTTAAATTTTAAAAAAAATGTCACGTTTAAGTTTGGGGTATTCTTTTGGTCTCCAACGTGACTGGCTAGACAGGATGTTTTTAATGGTGTACGCAGCGATTCTCCTCCTACACCATGGGACCTTCTCATACAATGACTAGAAAATGCTATTCACTTAAATGCCCACTTTAATGTGTCTACTACGAAATGACGTTATAACCCCCAGTTTGCCTACAATGTTTAGAATGAATGACTGCGTAATTGTTAACCCTGTATTGGTGCCAGCCCTGCATTGAATTTTATCTGACTTCGTCAACCAAAATTATAATTAAGCTACAAACAGTTAATACCGGATTATCATTATTTCAATTAATTAACGATTGGAATAAGCAATTCTCGAATAAATCGTGAACTCAATGAGTAATCCGCTAATATAATATACAAATCGACTAACCAAATTTGATCCAATTCTTTAAACATATATAATATATACAACAAAACAATCAACTAATCAATATAATAACAATTAATTAAATAGTAATATTAATATTAATAAAAAGCATAAATAAGCAACTCGCTTATAATAAATAGCCCGCGTAAATTGTCAAACAATACCGCTTGACGCGCAGACATTTTTAAAGGACATATCGACGCGGATTAAAGAATATATCTACGATGCAGCTTCACAAAGATGCAATACACATGCATTGAGTTCGCACAGAATATAATCCTCAAAGTTTCCGACTTTCACGCACCAAAATATCATAGGTTTCTGCTCGCTATACAACATACGGCGGTATGTTTTAACATGCATGTATAAGTACATGTTCACAGATAGATGCGTTCGCATTTCAATATCTGAACAACTGTTTTTTTATCCTCCTGATTTTAGGTTTTACGACTTAACGTATTTCCTTCGCGGAAGCTATATTATTATTATTATCATTTTCTATTGGGAAAGCCGTAACGATTACTTCTAGCACTTGTTTTTAAATAAGTCGTTAAGCGTTGAACTTTTTGGTGCTTTCGACGAATACGATTGGACGATAATTCTACACATTTTAGCTGAAAGCGTTTTCAATACACTGCTTCTAAGATTGTCGCCACATCAAGTTACTATCACCACCGCTTATGCGCCCAGCACCGTTTGGAAACTACCACCACTTACATTTTCTGATATAGCCGCCACAAAAGCAATACAACTTTGATCCTGAAATTTATGAACAGTTCAGAAAAAAAATTCTATTGGTTGGAATTATAACCTTCCTAAAGTTTTGCGGTAGAAGCTTCCTTCAAGTGAAGCCTTTGTCGCGCCTTCAAGCCTTTGTCGCGGCTGACGTCCTCACATGTCACAAACCAGCCGAATCGT
Organism: Adranes taylori; assembly: GCA_009867245.2. Taxonomy (NCBI): domain Eukaryota; kingdom Metazoa; phylum Arthropoda; class Insecta; order Coleoptera; family Staphylinidae; genus Adranes; species Adranes taylori. Next base: position 3,215 of record WYDF02315418.1, read on the forward strand.
CTGAAGCAGCTCTTTCCCAAAAAATTGCATAAAAGGAGCCACTCAAGCTACCATTCCTCAGGCGCATTTTAGGTGTAATTGTGATTCTTGAGTGAGGACCTCCGCAAAGCGCAATCAGAAAAAATTCGCTAAAAGTAACCACTTATTCTTATAAAGTGAGTAAATAATTGCACTTCTGAATCTGTTGGCATCTGTAATAAGCGGCACCAACGAAAACGTATATTTTATTTTATTTTACAATTGAATTAAATTCAACAACAGTCAGTAGCAAAAATCTAACAAACGTCAAGTCAAGTATAGGTATATATATATATATATATATATATATATATATATACCACCTCTCATTATTTTCTGATTAATCTTTCGTTCTATCATCATTCACTTCTTATCTCACTCACTCATATCAAGCTGTCTTAACTCTTCTTTGAAAAAACTTCAGCACTAGGAAAATCATGAAGTCAACGCCAGAGGAAGAAGTCAACCACCCATCTAACGCAATAAAGATGACAGATGCAACACCAACTGCACGTGTAGATCACGAATGACGATCATTCTGATTCGGCGACAGAGAATAAATCCGATAGCACCACAAAATTCATATGCATCCCCACACTTGCAACGGAATCCTGTCTGACCCAGCTGCCCCTCCTTTCTTCATCGTCCCAATTTCTTCTTGAACCTCCTGTATACATATTTCTACAATGTCAACTTTTCCAGTCTTCCCCAATTCCGCGTTATAATCTCTTTCTTGCACAATCCTCTCCAACAAGCTCCCCTCTATATTTCCTTACCCAGTCCAAAAATTCAGACAATTTTCTTGCAAATTGAATTTAGAATACGCAATGCGATTAAAGATACTTGGATATTGATTAAACTTTGAGGATGTAGATTTCATCTATCTCAATCATCTCATTCAGACGTGGTAGCCTACTTTTGTTAGTTTTTTGGTTTTTTAAGCATAATACAATATGCTAATTATAGATGTTACAAGATCCAGATGTGTTGCAAAATACAGATGCTTTGACAGAAAAGTATAGACACCAATACCGAAATAGGAAAATGACTTCATTTCATGTTTGAGCTGGTTCTCTGAAATCAGCAAGAAGTAGCAGATAATTTGTGATAGACTCCCACTCGTGATGCTGCTAATAGGAAGTCCTAGCGATAGTCACAAATGGCGCAAGCAAATATCATACTACTTCAGAATGTACTATCCTCCGAAAACGTGATCCTCGGGCGTCAGACCGCACGCTGGAACCGATCCTGTCGTTCCTCCGGTCCTCACTGGCTTACTCCAGGCACTAGCAGCTACAAGTCATGTAGTTGCCCAGAGGTTCTAGATCTTGCGGGCAGCTGAAACAAACTTCTACTAACTAGTAAAAGACCATTAATGATTTAGTAAAACGGAAATTAATCTTCAAAAGACAAATAAAACAAGAAATGCACAATTGCGGTGATATTATAATAAAACATCAACTCAGCGGGAAACATGTAAGAGCGGGGTATCATACAACGGGGTGGCGAGGGGGTGTTAAGCCCCATTTGGCTGATAATCTTGTTCGTTGTTATTAAAAGAATTCTCATCTACTTGTATAAAAAAACACTAGTGGATAAATAACGCCAATCTTTCCGCTGCTTAAATTGAGAACGCAAGCGAAAACCTAGAATAAAACATAGGACAGGAAAACTAGACTCTTTGAAAACGTACATAAATATTCAGCACAACAAGTCGGAAATTGATAATGACAGGAATACTAGGAACCACTATGACCTAGTGAAACTGTTGTTGAGTGACAAAAGCTAACCTAGACGGTCAGAAATAGGCACCTCAATCGACAGAACGGAAAGGAAATTGTTATGGCCTGTGTAGCACCGCGTCGAACAAGTCAGTGTTACTGTTGTCGAGCGACTGAGACTGAGTTAATAGGAGGCTTTCTTACAAATACTTCCAGTGCTAGATTGAGGAGTAGGTTAGATAATGAGCCTCCTTGCTTTAGTCCTCTTCCTATCACAAAACTGTCTGACAGCTCCCAATTAACTCTGACTTTGCGGCGTGTGACTGTAAACGTTATTCTTATGAGCTGAACAAGTTTTGCAGGTGTTGTGAAATCTTCTTTCAACTCTATAAAGTTTACCCCACAAGATTCTGTCTAGAAAATCTGTCCAGAAGATACGCAGCCAGAAAACCTATGAAGAACTGATGTAAGGTGGTATAGTATTCGTAACATTTTTCAATACCATTCTCGGGGAGAACATTTGGTCAGTGGTTGATCGGTTGCTTCTGAATCCGCACTGGTATTCGCCCAGCGCTTCTTATAGTTGATGCTTCAGTCTACTAACTATAACCTTTGTAAGCATATTGTAACCAGTATTCAGTAGGGATATCCCTCTATAATTATCCCATCTTATCTTTCCGCCAAATTGTTCCCAGTAATTTGTGCATTTGTTCTGCGATACCGCTTCCACTATACTTGAATAATTCTGCAGGAATAGCATCTTTTCGAGCGGCTTTGTGGTTGTTTAGGTTCGTCATAGTATCGTTCACTTCATCCAAGGTGTGCTCCTCAACATCCACCGCACTTTCCGTGTATTGTTCTTCATTGGACCCCTCGTTCAATAACTTCGAGAAATCTCCCTCCCAACTGTGCAACACTTGTTCTGCCCCCCTGAGAAGAAAATCATCTTTTGCTCTACGTGTTCGGCTCAAACCCGTTTTTTATTCCTTTCAAGTTCTGGTATATTTTTCGCGCCTCTTGTTGATTATGGCAAATTTTAATTTCTTGGAGCTAAGTCTTTTCTATTTGCCTTTTCTTCTGCCTACATATTTTCTTGGAGTTTCTTCTTTAGATCCTATATTTTGCTTATTGGGCCGGATGTCCCACTCTAGATACTTTCCCCTAGCTTTCTACTTTTCTCTAGAGCATCTTCACACCCTTGGTCAAACCAGTGCTACCATCACACCGTTTCACTATACCCAAGCGTTCTTGTAGCTGTATTTTCCAACGCGCTTTATATGTTTCTGCGTTGCTCTTCAAGGGCGAGTCCATCGTCGTTCCCTCCGATTGCATCGTTCAGTTGCTGTTGGTATTGGTTTTTGGTATCTTCGTTTGTAGTCAGATTAGCCGCCCTTAGTCTCCTTCTAACCCATTGACCTTCTAGCTATTGTTGTAGAATTGCTCTGAACATATTTCACGCTAACCATCACGTGGTCAGAGCACACATCCGGACCTCTATATGACTTCACATCCAACACATCATTCTCGTGCCTTCTGTCTATCAACACATGGTCGATTTGGTTCTTGGTTACGCCATCTGGGGAATTCTACGTGGTTTTGTGTATCCTCTTGTGTTGGAAAATGTACTTCTTGTATAGTCATGCTTTCGGACGTGGCGAAATCAACCAACAATACGCCATTGTCATTGGATAATTCATGCGCGCTCTGACCACCTGTAGTCGGTCTAAATTCTTCTTCTTTTCTTATTTTGGCATTCATATCACCTAACGAACTTTTGACGTCGTGTTTCAGCGCTGAATAATACACAATTTCAAGTTATTCGTAAAATGTGTCGTTGTCTTCTTCATCCGCCTCTTCCGTTGTTGCGTGTGCGCATATAATGGTCGCGTTTACAAACCTTATTCTGATGCGCAGTGAACATTGCCGTCCATTTACTGGCTTAAAATCTATTACTTGTGTCTTGTACTTTTTCTGGACCATAAACCCGGTACCAAAAGTGTATAGGCTTCCATCAATCGTCACTTTGTCTTTCAATCTAATTTCATGTATAGCTGCTACAGCTATTCTGTATTTAAACAATTCATTTTATAGTGCTTGGAACATCCCAGACCGGTAAAGGCTGAGTACATCCAATTATGTTGCAAATCGTAAATCTTTAATCCGTTTCAAGTTCCTTGTCCTTACTTACATTTTGATCCGTCCAGTTTCTATCTCTTGTTGCTTGTGTCGTGACACTAGTGTTTTCTGAGGTAGGGTCGTGGGCCTTACGCTCAACCGTTCTGATCGGGGGCGGGGGAGTCACTCTCAGCCATGGGTGGCTCCCATTTCTTTCTGGGACGTTCCATAGCCATTTCCTGTCACTAACTGCAAGGCAGCAGTTGAATTCTAGCCTAGAACCTTCCGCTGGTTCCGCCATTGGGAGGTTTCTACCAACTCCTCTTCCGCCATCTGCACCGTTGTACCTCGAATCTTCACCCGTAACCATGGATAGGGTTGCTTATTATATCCCAAGCCACTGAGTCTCCAACTGAACTTAGGCGTTTTCAAAGTACCGTTGCACAGGAGGCGACAATTGAGAATTGCGCAGCTGGACTCAGAGGAGATGACTATCGTGTCCCCTGGGCCGAATTACTGGTATTGTGTAGTTCAATGCCAAACCGCTATATATGAGTAAATGCCATAATTTGCTTCCAGTGAGGTGTCCAAGCTGCTTCAATCTCCTTACTCTTTATCTCCCTTTAAAACTGTCCTGATTTTTGTGCATAGTAAGCAACTTTTGCATATAGCATCGTTAATATTACCGGATAATGATTCGTGCTTAAGCTATGTAGCTCCCCTACGCAACTGCAACTAGTATCAGCTGCAGAGCATGCTTACTATCTTACTTCTTTTCAATTCCTTTTCCTAGCCCGATCCACTTTTACCCCTTTGTCAACAAGCTAGTTATTTCATCTATTACTTAGTTTCGTGACAAGTCGCGGACAACAAACAATAATTATTACACAAGCATTAATACAGCACTATAGCAGCTACACACGTTTACATAATATTTCTACTTATACAAGAAATAATGTGATGCTATGGCAGCGACTCTTACTTACATATATTTTGTATCGTTCTATATACTTACTAAGGGTAAAATCGTTTATACCTGACTCATATATAAACAGAATATTTATGCTTAATAAAATTTATAAACAAAAATGTTGTAATACTAAAACATTTCCTAGTATGTAATGAACCTGCGTTTAGAATAACATATAATTATTGAGAGTACCTAGAAGACATTTAAATGGATTATATATTTTTCGCGTTACATTATTCTTTGTGTTATAAAATTACGTACGCATAAAATGTTAATAATTATGAAAATAAAAATTATGAATCTTCTTTATAATTTAAATGATACATATATTTATACAAATAATATTATTATTCAATATAAGCACAAATAATTTACATCTAAAATTTTTTGATAAAATTTATATTACATCTACATTCCAAATACTGTTAAAGTGTGGAGAACTTATTACTTAAATTGCTTTTTTGTAAACAATATGTAAATTAATATTAATATCTAAACGTATTCCATATAAAAATGGTTAGCATAAAATTGTTTTTAATAAATTATTATTTTAATTTTGCAGTTCCTTAGGAACTAATTAAATATTTTACTACTTAATATTTAAAAATACTATAATTAGTTCAGGCAGCAAAGCTCCTAATTAATTACAGGTTTCATCATATCGCAATAGTGAAGTGGCTGTTCCAGTGTGTAATTTTTATACTTTTACTACGGAAGTTTACTACCATTCAGAATTTTTGTTCCTTTTTAGTAAATGTATAAAAACCACACACTTAATAAATTACGTGAGCACTGACAAATCTGCGATAAGATGAAAACTGCAATTAATTAGTAGCTCATTTGAACGAATGAACTATAGTTCGTTTTATAATATTATTCATTTCCTCAATATATAGTAACTGGTTCAAATTGGTCAAACTTCATCATATAAATTTATTCGCCATAGTATTTTTAGAAAGTAGCTCATTGATGAGAATTATTTATTTGATAAACAACTTCATAATGATAATTCAGAATAAATCGTTTTAATGAGTTTATATTTAGCTCAATGTATTTAATGCTTCATCGATCCTGGGATTCTATGAGACTTTCTTATCGAACTGTACTAGATAAAGTACAGGAATTGCTCTGGAACTGCATACAATTCCCTTAGTCTATCAGAATGAAAATACAATCCACAGCAATACAATACAAACATTTACACTGGCGTCCTTGATTATAAAATGTGCGTTTAACAATACTACCTCATTTGAATTGATGTACTTTGGAAGCGATGCATGGTAGAGTAGTGTTGATTGGTGTTAAGTGATTCAAGCCGATTTCTAAACAATGAATTGTTCAGATTGTACTTTCTGAAGAAAATGGCAATGCGTGAATGAGATTATTCCCTGCTGTTGTGATAATGGCTACGGATGGGTTTCTGCTTGATTTAGACAGACAAAGTATTTATGCCCTTGGAAATTTAACATTGTTATCATAACCTCACATAAATTCAAGTTTTCGGAACCTCATGCAAACAGCATTTAAGGTGGTTGAAAAGTAGACAGTTTAAAACAAACTGTAACGAGCTTCCACTCGCGACGCTACTAATAGAAAGTCCTAGCGACGTACAAAATGGCGCAGACAAATATCTTAATACTTTATAATATTTTTATCCCACGGAAATGTGATAATCGGGCGCCAGGTCAGTTTAATATGAGACCGCAAGCTGGAACTGATGTTGCCCTCCGGTCCTCAGTGGCTTACTGAGGACTCAAATAGCTGTCATCTTACACCAAATCTTCATAGATTTTCTGGCTGCGTATCCTCTGGACAGATTTTCTGGGCAGAATCTTGAGGGGTCAACTTTATAGAGTTGAAAGAAGATTTCACAATACCTGCAAAACTTGTTAAGCTCATAAGAATAACGTTTATTTACACACGCCGCAAAGTCAGAGTTAATCGAGAGCTGTCAGACAGTTTTGTGATAGGGAGAGCACTAAAGCAAGGAGACTCATTATCTAACCTACTCCTCAACCTAGCACTGGAAGTATTTATAAGAAAGCCTCCTATTAACGCTGGAGGCTGCGTATTTAACAGGACATGCCAAAATACCGCCTACGCTGACGACATAGATATGGTAGGTACTAGACAAGAAGGGAGTTAGAAGGCAGGAAAGTATTGTCGTAGAAATGAATAACCGAGCGATTTTTTCAAATCGATTTACCCATATATTGTGTTGGATAGCACTGATTCTCATTACCGGGTGCCACATTTGTCTTATCTCTCATTTCAACGACAATATAAAATATTTATAATCGAGCACGTAACAAAGATAATACATAATATATATATATATATATATATATATATATACATATATATATATCTTTTATTAATGGAAATGTTTTTATTTTGCATCCCTGCCTATAAGTTGCTCTGTAGCTCAATGTGAGTACTAAGTTTTCATGAAAGAAATATTTAAAAACTCAAGTGGAGTTTCTTTCTCTTTCAGTACATTTGGCAGTGGTTCTTCTGCAAGGATATTATTTGATGTCAGAGTCCCGGTTTTCCAATTGTATACAACTTTGTCCTTATCTTTGGAACCACAAACACTTTTATTCTTTCTAGAAACACTTTTGTACTTTCCGTTCCTGGTTATTTTTGTAGAAGCTGCAGGTTGTTTGGACATGGATGGAATACATTCATCCAAAGGTGGGCCTTTCTCAACTTGCGGGTTCTCCCTAACTGACGTGTCCTCGTCTTCGGCCAACAACGTTGGGGTCAAAATAATGTCCTGGTCATTGTCATTTTCAGTCGCCTGTTGTCATTCCAGAAAATTCTGAACTCTTTGTATGAGAATGTCATCTGGGAATTCATGGATTTCGGGAGAATTTTTATCTTCTTCGTCGCTTATGACTGAACCTTCATCTAAATATTCACCCGCTTCATCCTCACTATTATCACCAAAATCAAGTATATCCAAATTTTCGTGTATTACCCGTATTTAACGCCCTACTTAAAAAAGTACTTGTTTGGAAGCAATGAATGTGTTTTGGGAAAATTCAACCTACAAACAACAAATAAGATTACGTATTATCCTATCATCAGTGATATTAACCCAAATTATTATTTTTATTCCTTAATTCATGTTGTTTGTCATAATCAACAGTTTTAGCACTATAAACTCAACTATTTAATCAACACTATAAACTCAACAGATATCGCTGGAAGCACAAAATTAAATTTGTTGCTTGTAGGCATCAATATGCAATAAAGGGTTAAGAATATTATTGTCCTGAGGAGGTACGATAAAGATATTAGAATTGTAATACAGATAGACATTAAAAAAACCGGCAACCTTGGGACCTGAGCTGTGGTGTATTTTTAAATATGCCGGATATTTGAATGTTTATACATAGTGAATATATTTAATAGATGATTAACACAATTTCAGTCTTTTAAAGAAACAATAAATAAATAAATATTAAGTGAAAAAAAATTCAATTTTGTTGTTCACCAAATAAATAAAATACAGTACAGATGGTTTTACAGAATTTTAATTCAATTTTAATACCTGTAAAACTAAACAAAACTGATTCTCAGAATTTTTATTGAAAAAAGTAAGAATTTTAAATCCACAAAATGAAATACCTGCACTACAGTGCTTCTTCAGAATTTTAATTATTACATGTACTGCGCCCTCCAAAAGAAGCTAAATAGCAGATGAACTGTCAGAATTATGTTCTGCATCATTGACAGTGACAACATTCTCAGCAACAGGAACAGCTTCAACCTGTGGACGAGCTGTTGATAGTGGGGACCGCACATCGCGTAGACCTGAAGTTGATGGCAGTGAATTATCAAGTGTGGGCACTGCTGCTGCTTTTTCCTGCTTCATAAACTTGAGTCGTTCTCTAATAAGTTTATTTTGGCGCAAATAAACATTTATGATTTCCTGTTCAGTTACGAAATTTTTGTTGCTCTATTCCAGCCAGCAGTTCAGTTTTAAATCTAATTATCCTATCAAGCTAGATTTCTCTCCCATCTAGCTCATTCTCGTCACTGCTTTCATCTTTATCGCTACTTGTACAGACATTTCTCTCCGGATTTGTAACGATATGTACAATTTCAAAATCAGTGTAATGATGAACTGTACGTACATAATCATCAAGATCCACCCATTCTTTTAAAGCATTTTCATTTATCCTCGATTAAAGCTTCTTGGATTAGTTACATCTTCTGCATTGGAAATAAGTTCGTGTATAAGCTGTTTTTACTTTGACACCATAGACCCTCCAAAATTAGTTTCATTATGTTCGACAGAATGAGAACTAAACATTAAACTTTGCCATACTTTATGCCATCCATTTCTCAGTCTGGATGTTGTCAAAGACGCATGTATTTGTAACACCGTACACTGAATCCTTAATGTTGAATTCTTTTATGACCTTCTTTTCAGTGGTGCCTGAATTAACTAAACTCACGAGACTCCTTATTAGCAAGTATCGATACTTACACTTCATTGAACGTATAATGCCATTGTATTGTGACTGAATCAATGAAGTGCAGTTAGGTGTGAGGTAGACAACATATACAATACTTTTGTTCCTGTAGACAACAGGAACAAAATATTTTTGAAACCAATCCAGTGTAATGTCAGTAGTAACCCACCCCTTCTTGCTGGCATGATAATGGCCAACGGCCTATGTAATTTGCTTGAAGGCTCTAGGAAGTAAACTCTTTCCAATAATAAGCAACTTACATCTGATTGCCTACAGCATTAGAGCAGAACATTATCTTGTAGCGATCCTTCGAAGGTTTAAACCCCAATGGCGATTCTGCATCTTCAGTTGTCAGTGTACTTTCTGCCGTACATCTCCGAAAGAAGGCCCTTTCGTCAGCATTGTAAAGCACCTCACACTAACTAACTTTACAAATTTATTCACTTGTGCACTAGCTGCATCTGTATCTGCTGAACGTTTTGCACCACACACCGCGCAAAACTGTAAGCCCTGTCGCGACTTGCAACGACAGAGGTAAACTTCTGTATAGTCACTCACACTTGAGTTGCAATTCCTGATGAAGCACTTTGGCTTGTTCGTTTAAAAAATCACCAGATATTTCCACACCTTCGTTTACACGAAGATTAAACCAGGTTATGAGAACTTTGTCCAGTTTCGAACTTTTCCCATGCGTTACTGACTTTAAAAAAAAAAAAATTTTATCCATTGTCAGAAAAAACTTTAACAGTTTTTGTTGCTGCTTCTTAATGTCATACACTGTGGAAGTGCCAATGTCGTACTTTTCACAAATGGTTCACACGGATACGCCGTTGCTAAGTTTTTTTAGTATTTTAATTTCCTCTCTAATCGATATCGCACGATGTTTACGTTTTATGCATCATTTCTTCTTTGCTAAATCCATAGTTGGACTAAACAGAAGCAAATATATATTTACAAAAATAAGGAATGAGTAGAACTACCTACTAGCTTGGCAAGCAAGATCTATCAACTGAGATTGGTGCACATCAATGCAGCAAAACATCAATGGCGCGCCAGTGTGGGAAGTTTGAAAATGCCCTCTGGACATTCTTGCCGGAATATTGAAGGATCCGGATTTTCAGTTGAAGGATTTTTGAATGTCAACTGTAGTATGTTTTGTAATGTTGTAATGTATTATTCTAGAACATAAACTTGATAATGAGTCTCTATTAGTTGAATGTACCTTATTCTTACTTTACAATAAAGAAAAATTGGAGTAACAAGTACTTTCAGTTCTTTTACTACTTTACCTATTGCGAAACTCTTATTGTCATGAAAATTAACAATTGTTGGTACTTTAAGAAAAAGGAAGTTTACATTCCAAACAAATCTTTCCCCATGAATCTAAAGAATTATACTCTGCTATAAGCGGTTTCAGGAAAATATTGCACATTCCTTGTACTTGTAGAAGAAATAGAAATCTGTAATTTTACTATCGGCAATGCACTCGGATACTGCTGTAAATGATGTTGAAAAGAAACAGCCTCACATGATCACTTATTATAATAAACTAAACAAGCGTAGATTCAATGGATCAAATAGTAATCTGATACTGTAGACTCACTGACAGACTGGCTCACTGACAGTGGGCCCTTTCTGTGTTCCTTAGACATAGGTGCTCTTGTTTCATATAATATTTATTATGAGAACAACATCTTTTGCATCTTTTACTGATTCTGAAGAACAAACTCAACTTCGAGACAGCATCGCTATGAAAGAAATTACAGGTTCTTGACATGTTTGCTACAAAGAACCGATCAAACGATGCAGTAAAATACGCAAATGTTGTTCAGTTTGCGAAAAGCCTGTTCACTGTATATCGGCAAATAAATGTACTGATTCCCCTAAATAAATGTAAGTATATTCTAATTTACCTTGAAATTCATTGCAATAGCATACTTATTTTCCCTTTGACCTCAATTAAATGCCTATAGCCTGATACCCGGGAGTGTAATTAACCTAAGCTCATGTAATGAAACATCATTTAGCTTTGGTTCAAATAATTTGAAAAAAATATATCAGTGTGTTTTTTAGCTTCTAAAGGAGTAGGTATATAATGGGGAATTAAAGGCTCAGGTCTAGATTTAATTTTCTGACGTAGGAAGTGGAGAAGCCTTCAAAAGGCAAAGAATTCCCGTATATCCACCAGTCCCGGAATTCTACCCTAACTA
>WYDF02315429.1:0-14731 GCA_009867245.2 Adranes taylori
TTACTGATGTGTTTTGATTTAATGATTCGATGATTTTTTGTTCGTATGTTTGTAGAAATATTTCACTGAGTATAGATTATAAAGGTGATCCAGTTGCGAGTCTCGATTTCATTTCGTAGTATTTGTTGTTGAACTGGAAGTAACTTTGTTTCATTATGGCTTCTAAGGCATTTATTATTTCGTTGATTATGTTCTAAGAGTTTTTGTGATGTTTATGGTTTCATTTGCTGGTATGTTGGAATATAAATTTGTGATATCTAATAGAAATATTTTGGTGCTTTTGGTTATTTCTATGCCTTTTAATTTATCAACTAGTTCAATGTTGTTTTTTATATAATACTAGTTTTGGCGTTGTATATTTTGTTCTTATTTCATTTCTTATTAATTTGCTTATGTGATAAGATGGTGCACTTTTGAAATTTATTAATGGTCTTATTGGTACTTCCTTCTTGTGTGTTTTTGGTAGTGGATTTAATGCCGGTGCCTGTGGGTTTTGATTGATGAATTTAAGTTTTTCTTGTTTTGTTAGGTTAAGTTTATTCACTATTTCTTGAACTTGTCTTTGGTATTTATCACTTGGATCTTTTTGTATTTGCATGCAATTTTTATCTTCTAGAAATTGTTCTGTTTTTTGGATTAACTCTTGTTTATTTATGATGACAAATGATTTTGTTTTATCAGTAGTTGTTATTATGCTATTTTCATTTTTTAATTTATTGTTAATGTTGTTTATAAGATTTTGTTGATATCTGTCATTTTTTATGTTTGCGTTTTGCTTAATTATTTGTTCTATTTTGTTTGCGGCTATGTTTCTAATATGTTCTTGTTGCTCGCTGGATATGCTTCGGATAGCTATTTCCGTATCTTCTATTATTGTATCTACTTTCATTTTTAATGTTGGTTTTATATTCTACTTGGGACCTTTATTTTGTAATATGATTTCTTCAGGTGTGAATGTTATTTTTGTTAGATTGGTGAAATTGTTAGCTGAAATACTATCTGTTTTCATACATGATTGCTGAAGCGTGGATTTATCCTGATTCTTGAAATAATTTTAATTCGTTTATTTTATTGCTTTGTTTTTCATAGATAGGTTCCATATCTTTCTGGATTTGTTCTTCTATTTCATCTTTGATATTTTGCCATATATGGTGTAGAATACTGTTATTGTATGCAGATTCCTCTCCGACATGGCTCTATCAATGCCCTAGTTTCAGATACATTTGGGTCTGCCTCTTTTTCTTCTGTCTTGCGGTTTTCACTGTATAATTTGTTTTGGTATTCTTCCATTCGTCATTCATTGTACATGACTGTACAAGCTTAGTTGCTTTTATTGTATTTCGTGTATAATACTTTAATCCGCTTTCAGTTTTTCTCGTTTCCTCTCATTTTTGATTCTGTCCAGTCGAAAAATTGTGACTTATTTTCTTCAGAAGTCCATTTCCGTCGCCAAAAGCTTTATCTTGTGGCTCTCATTCAGTTGCCATACTTCTGAATCACACAGCACAATGCTCTTAAGTATCATGTTATATAAGAGTAGTTTCCTGTTTTCAGAGATATCCCTAGACCAAAAAATGGAATTTAAGGCCCCAATACCTTTTTTGCTTTTACTTATTCTTTCTTCAATTTCCTTTTCGCACCGTTTGGAGCTTATAATTTTTACCCCCAAGTATGTATATTCTTTACATCATTCAATAATTATGTTGTTTCCTAAGTCCAAATCCTCAATTTCTCCTCCCACGCACATCTGCTTTATTTTCATTTTGTTCAATTCCAATGTCCATTTCGCGCATTCTTCTATCAGCTTTCGGGACATATATTCTACATCCTTCTTATCTTGGGCCAAAACTAACTGGTCATCCGCAAAATGTAATGACGATATAATATATAATCGTCGCTGATAGGTAATCCCATTTTCGAGCATCTTTGTCGCCAGTCCCAGAGTGCTTGTGATAGGTATAGTTTGAATAGGGTTGGAGACAAGCAAGAAATTGTTTCGTTGCAGCTTTATTGTATTTTAAATAAAAATGTAAAAGGTCCAAACAATTTGGTGTAAAAATTTCAGATGGGATGTAAGCGCAATGATATCTTAATTTGATTATCAATAATTAAAAAAGATGATCTGATCTATGCAGAAATCTTATTACTTAATTTTGTAATACTTAAGAAGTATTTAAAATTCTTACTTTATCCCGATTGCGTTTTTTGTTGGAAGCTGATTTTCGTTTTGGCGATTTCCTAAGTGATGATTTGAATGAACCCTGTTTCGGAAGCTTAACGATCCACGAAGGAGGAACTATAATACTGGAATGTACACCGAGTCGGCATTCTTCACTGATTCGCAATGAATTGAAGCAAGATTCCTTGTTATGATAGGCTGCTTTACACCACGAACAGCTCAACGCTACAATTTCTTTATTGCTAAATGATAATTTCGATTGGAATGACTGCAAAGATAAAATAAAAGATTACATTAAACAAAAAAAGAAAATATAGCTTTTAACAGCGTAGAACGAAAGTAATAAACTATAAGCTTCTTTGTTTTTTTTTTATGAAAACAATATAGTCTATGCCTAGTGATTTCACTTATTTCGCACTAATATAAATAATACGGCGCACCATCTTAAAATGCGTTGCGTTGTGGCGCTTACTATACTTCCTGCTTTCTATCGTCACTTCTAAAATTAAACTAAGTGTATCTTCAAGCTTTGGTGCACCTTGCTCGTGAAAATATTTAAAATTGTAATTTAAATTTTAATTTAAATGAACAAGGCAAGTTGTTGTATGTATTGTCTAAAACAATGGAATAACAGATTTTACTCTATGCAAACAACTTTTGAGGAATATCTGTCTTTTACGTTTTCATTTATTATGCGAATCATAAATTATGTATACCTTTCCACACTGACGGCATTTCCCTTTCTCCGATCTCCTATGCACCCAATGGTGATGAATGCATGTTTGCTCTCTGTATTGTCTGATTCCCACGTCTCTGAACGTAGGTTTGCATGTAAATTTGATTCTTTCTACTAAAATCTGGATGCAGTTCTGATGAGCGACAACATTGCAGGCGGAACATTTCATGCGCGGACCGTGTTTCTAGAACAAAATGAAAAAGTTTTCGTTGGTATTGTCGGAATGCACGAATATTATAATAGATCCATTATGGTATGCTAATTTTAATATGAGATTAAAAAATTAAACTTTACGGAAGAGGATAATAAGCTAAAATTTTTACAGGTAAAATCATCTCATATTTTGTGACCTTACTTTTAGTCGGAAAAAAGTAATAAACATGACAAATTAAAAAGGATTGTTCATGTTGTAGAATAATCCTTTTCAAAGCATAAATACACAACATAACACTTTTAAATAGTTACTGCTATAATACAATTCTATTGACATAAATAGAGCTACAAAGTTTAGTTATAAAACGTTCTTGTGTAAAATTTCTTTTTTTTTAAATTTTTTGACGAAGAGACTAGTTTCTCTCAGAAGTGAAAGCAGAAAAGTGTACAGACTACTTAGCAAAGAGAGTAAGCATATTTCACAATGCGCACCTATGTTATTCTCAGACCACCGATTTGATAAATGAGTCCTAGTTAACTAATAATTATTAATGAAATTAATTGCAATAGTAATTTATGCTTAATAGGTGAGTAAGTTTATGTAAGTAACGTGTAAACCAGAACTTAACTGCCCGCGTTTTCTCAAGCGAAGAATATTGTAGATGCAAGTCCAGACACATTAATTCCAAAAAAATAATTGTGATTAAAAGATTTACGGTAGACAAAGATGTGCGCATCATAATTAAAGAGTATCAGCTTATGGCATATCCTGACAGAGAGGCATTTTTGAACATATAGAAAAGTACAGGAAATTGAATTTTGCATGAATAGTTATTTAGGTGTGAAATATTGTATATATTCGTAGAAGCCTGAAACGCAACTATTTGGATGTTTAAAAGTGAACCGAATACAACAAAAGTTACCATACCAAGTACTTCCAAGCAAATGATTGCCTGTTTCTTCGGTTGTGTCATACATGTCGCAACCAATGCTTTAGAAGATAAGAAACTAGTTAATCTCAAATGGTATACAACAATCTGCTTGACACAAACCGTTGATGAAATCAGGCATAACAACAATGATTAATTGAAGGCGAGCAAGATCGAAATAATTTCTGATTGCTAGTATTTACCAGATTTATCGCTTAAGAAATTCTTCGTATAATACAAAAAATAGCGTTCTCAAATATAAACTCAAAAAACTCTAAATTTTTTTTTCTGCTACAACTTTCACTGGGGCAAAAATATTTCGGGAATGACTTTGAACTTTCAATCGAATATTTTTAAAAATCATAAAACGATATGTACCCAATTTATGTAAAAATTTAGAACTAACCTTTGTATATCAAATTGAAATTTATATATATCAGGTTTAAATATACCAACCAAATAAAAATTAAAGGTTAAATATGTTTAGAATTATTGGTGCATTATATGGTTCGTAATTAACACACCCAGAACCTGCACCATAATGTTACATGATTTATATACAATTTATTTGCATATGAGAGATTTATGGAAATAAAATTTTTTTTGCAGTCCCACTTCCTTCGCATTAAATCGCACTTACTTGAATAATTGTAACAAGTAAGTGCGATTGAAATTTCATTAAAATTTTGATATAAATTAGAAATGTAAAACTTAAAACCGTCCGTGATGCTAATCAATTCTGAAAAGCTATTATATTATACACAATCCAGTGCACTAATCTTAAATTGATAGCAGATGATTAGTAGATCATTTGTCATTTATTGGGATTTACGTTTCTCGTAAACATTTTAAACTAGGGTTCGAAAAAGTAATGAACATGACGAACAAAACGAATTGCCCATGTTGTAGAATACGAGTATACTTATAAAAGTATAAATAGACAAGATGACAGACCTTTAAATAGCCACTGCTATAATACATTTCTATAGACTCAAATAGAGTTAAAAAGTATAGTTTTAAAATGTTTTTGCATTAAAACTTGTTTTTAAATTTTGTTGGCGAAGGGACTAGTTTCTCTAAGAAGTGAAGTCAGATAAGTGCACAGACTACTTAACAAAGAGAATAGATTACACAATGCACTTCTCAGATCAAAGATATGAGAAATGAGCCCTAGTTAACTTAATAATTATTAATGACATTAATTGCAATAGTGATATTTACTTAATAGGTGAGTGAGTTTATGTAAGTAATTTGTACAGAATTCAGCTGTCCCCGATTTGACAAGCAAAGAATATTGTAGATATAAGTTCAGACACATTTATTCCTGAAAAATAATTGTGATTCAAAACGGTACACAAGATAGAGAAAGACACATCGAGTAGACATTATCACGCAGACAAATGTCAAATATTTAGAAAAAATAGGCGAAAAAAGTTAGACATCCCAAAAAATGAGCAAGCAGTTTGTTTCGAAAGCTAACCGTGCTTTCCTAAGTGATAAATTTCGTAAAGGTTGACCCCAAATTGATTGCTGCTCCAAAAAAAGCATTAGTGCCGTGCGCATCATAATAGACGGGTATCAGATATAAGAATTCTTGAACATATCGAAACTTGTAAGACATTGAATTTTGCATAATTATTTATTTAAGTGTGAAATCTTGCATATATTCGTAGAACCTGGAAAGTAAGCAGGTATCAACATGTTGGGTGTGTCAAGATGAACCGAACACAACAATAGTTATTGGTTATCATACCAAGTACTTCCGAGCTTGTTTCTTCGGTTGTGCTAAACATGTCGCAATCAATATTTTAGAAGATTGAAAACTAGTTAATGGTAAACGGTATACAACAATTTGCTTGCCAGAAACCATTCATGCCATCACACATACTAATAATGATTAATTGAAGAAGAGCAAGTTGAAAATAATGTCCCATTGCCCGTGTTTACCAGATTTATAGATAACGAATTCTTTGAGTTCACAAACATAAAACAAAAAATAACACTAAAACCAATTTTTTTAGAATTTCACTTCTATTGGGGCAAAAATTCTTCGCGAATCATATTAAACTATTAATCGAATGTTTTAAAAAATAAGAAAACGGTATGTACCCAATTTATGTAATAATTAACAAACTAACCTTTGTACACCAAATTGAAATTTAGATATCAGGTTTAAATATACCAATGAAATTAAAATTTATAGATTAAATAAGTTTACAATTATTGGTGCATTATCTGGTTAGCAATTGACAGACCCAAAACATGCACCATAATGTTACATGATTTATATACATTTTTTTTGCACAGAAAACTTCTATGAAAATATCTATTTTTTTGCAGTTGAATAATTGTAACAAGTAAGTCCGATAGAAATTT
This sequence comes from Adranes taylori, assembly GCA_009867245.2. Taxonomy (NCBI): domain Eukaryota; kingdom Metazoa; phylum Arthropoda; class Insecta; order Coleoptera; family Staphylinidae; genus Adranes; species Adranes taylori. The sequence continues at coordinate 6,374 of WYDF02315429.1, forward strand.
CATTAAAATTTTGACATTTAGAAATGTGAAATCTGAGTTAAGGGGACATGAAAATCGTCTCTGATGCTAATCAATTCTGAAAAGCTATTATATTATACACAATCCAGTGCACTAATCTTAAATTGATAACGAATGATTAGTTGATCAGTTGGAATTTCTTGGGATTTACGTTTCTCGTAAAAATTTTTACTAGGGCTGGAATAGGTAATAAACATGACGAAGAAAAAGGAATGTTCATGTTGTAGAAAAATACTTTTAAAAGCATAAATAGACAGCATGACAGACCTTAAATACATACTGTTATAATACATATCTATAGAGTTAAAAAGTATAGTTTTAAAATGTTTTTGCATTAAAACTGTTTTTTTTTAATTTTTGGCGAAGGGACTAGTTTCTCTGAGAAGTGAAATAAGAAAAGTGTACAGACTACTTAGCAAAGAGAACACATTACACAATGCACTTCTTAGATCAAAGGTATGAGAAATGAGCCCTGGTTAACTTAATAATCATGAATGAAATTAATAGCAATAGTGATATTTGCTTACTAGCTGAGTGAATTTATGTAAGTAGTTGGTAAACCAGAACTCAGCTGCCCGCGATTTCTCAAGCAAAGAATATTGTAGATACAAGTTCAGACACATTCATTCCTGAAAAATAATTGTGATTAAAAATGGTACACAAGATAAACAAAGACAGACTGAGTAGACATTATTACGTAGACAAATGTCAATGATAAAAAAAAAATGGACATCCCAAAAAATGAACAAGCTATCTGTTAATAGTAAGTATTAAATTAAAGCAATTTTGAGAAAATATGGAAATTTCGCGCAACAGTTTTAGTTGGATAATTTTTAAGAATTTTAGTCAAGGTACGACGAATTGCAACAATGCGACTCGTTCAATCGATTCGTTCAACTTCTGGAAATTAAAATCTACATAAAAATAAATGTTTACAACCGGCTTGCGAAAGCTAATCGTATTTTCGTAAGTGATAAATTTCATAAAGGTCGACCCGAAATTGATTATTGCTCCAAAAAGCATTAGTGCTGTGCGTATCATGATTGAAAAGTATCAGATATAGGCATTCTTGAACTATCGAAACCTGTAAGACATAGAATTTTGCATGAATGTTTATTTAGGTGTGGAATCTTGCATATATTCGTAGAAGCCTGAAAGTAAGCAGGAATCAACTTTTTGGATGTGTCAAGATGAACCGAATACAACAATAGATATTGGTTACCTAGTACTTCCTAGTACTTCCAAGCTTGTTTCTTCGGTTGTGCTAAACATGTCACAATCAATGCTTTAGAAGATCGAAAACTAGTTAATGGTAAATGGTAACAATCTGCTTGCCCCAAACCATTCATGAGATCAGGCATGCCAACAATGATTAATTAAAGAAGAGCAAGATCGAAATAATGTCTCATAGCCCGCAGTTACCAGATTTATAGATCACAAATTCTTTGAGATCCCAAATATAAAACAAGAAATAAAAAATTTTTTTTTTTGGAATTCCACTTTCAGAGGGGAAAAATGTTTCTTGAAACTTATTGAACTTTTAATCGAATATTTTTAAAAATAATAAAACGATATGTACCCAATTTATGTAACAATTTGATAGCTAACCCATGTATAGCAAATTGAAATTTAGATATATCAGATTTAAATATATTAACAAAATTAAAATGTAATAGGTTAAATATGTTTACAATTATTGGTGCATTATCTGGTTCGAAATTAACACGCCCAGAACATGCACCATAATGTTACATGATTTATATACAACTTATTTGCATTGGAGAGATCTGTGGAAATAAATAATTTTTTTGCAGTTGAATAATTTTGACAAGTAAGTCCGATTGAAATTTCATTAAAATTTTGACATTTAAAAATGTTAAATGTGAGTCAACCAGACGTACAATCGTCGCTGATTCTAATCAATTCTGAAAAGCTATTATGTTATATACGATCATCTTAAATTGATAGCAGATGATAAGTGGATCATTTGGCATTTCTTTGGATTTACGTTTCTCATAAACATGCCGTGAGAATCAGCGAATGACATGCCGTGAGATAGATGTGTTCTTAAACATTTCGAAAACTGCGAGATATTGAATTCTGCATGAATATTTACTTCGGTGTAAATCTTGCATATATTCGTAGAAGCCGGAAACTAAGGAAGAATTAACTCTTTGGGTGTTTCAAGATGAACCAAATACAACAAAAGTTATTGATTACCATACCAAGTAGTTCCAAGCAAATGATTGCTTGTTTCTTCGGTTGTGCTAAAGATGTCGCAACGAATGCTTTAAAAGATTGAAAACTGGTCTTTCAACAATTAACAATGGTATTTCAACACCCAACCATTGTTGAAATACCAACAATGGTTAATTTAAATAATAAGATCGAAATAACGTCTCATTGCGTGTATTTGCTAGGTTTATCGATTAACGAATTCTTCACGTTCAGTGGGGTAAAACTGTTTTGCAAATCATATTGAACTTATAATCGAATATTTTTTTAAATATTCTAATTCAATTGAAATATTCAATTCTTTTATTATATTATTTATGTAAAAATTCATGGACTAGATCGTCACCCCATCTTCCATATACCGGAAATCAGATTATAGACTTCACATAGGCACATAGACTTCACATACTTAAACTTTTTAGTTCTGACTGTCGCCTTATAACTTGTCTCTTAAATTCATTATCACAATAGTTCACAATTCAATATCACATACAGACAAACATATAATAGAGATAAACGGAAATACAATGAAATAAAAACAAATTGCAAAGTTGCTCATTATTCAAATTTAATTTTAAAATCATGCAATAGAATTAAAATGTCCTAGCAAGTAGTTAAATCAATCACAGGTCAGAATAACAAAACGAACATATGCGAAATCATCAAAAGAATTAGCAGACAAATTTAGTAAGTATTTCTTCACCATAGCGCATAACTTAACTTGCAAAAATAATAAGAGAAGGTTACTCAGAAGGTTACTCGGCGCTTTTACAGAAGGTTACACGGACTGGAAAAATGTAAATGTATGAGTAAAAGAGCATGAAAGTTCTACTGATCATAGATATTCTATTGAAATTTTAATATCAAGGAATTCAGTTGAGGGACGTATAGATACTATAGTTGTACTAGAAGAAAAACAAATACTGGAAAAAAGTATTGCTGCGGGTCGTAGCAGCAGTAAAATTTTGAACTAAAAATGCTCTTGCATTTCGTGGCTCTAATGAACTCTTTTCTGAACGTCATAGCGGGAATTACATTGAAGTTCTAGAATATGTGGCAGAAGTTTATGAGTTTTTAGCATCGCATATAAAACAGTATGGACAGCTGGAAAAGGCAACGTGAGTTATCTTTCTCCAACTATTTGTGAGGAATTTATTTAAATATTAAACAAGAAAATGTTAGAAACATTTGTGTCAGAAGTTAAAGCTGCCAAATAATTTTCCATAATAATTAACTCTACTCCTGATATAACACATGAAGACCAATTAATTTTTATATTGCGCTATTTATCAGAAGGTGGAACCCCAATCGAGGGATTTATTGGATTTATAGGGATTTATTGGATATTAGTAATTGTAAAGGACAAATCTACGATAATGCAGCAAATATGGCCGGCAACTGCAATGGGCTTCAAAACCGCATTAAAAGACATCGTGAAATGGCCCATTACGTTCCTTCTGCTTCGCATTAATTAAATCTGTAATAAATAGTGCTAGTGAATCATGCTTGTAGGCAATAACATATTTTAATTTATTGGAAATTATTTAAAAGTTTTTAGGCTTCTACTTATAGATGGAACATTTTAGAATTTTTTTGCCGTAAGTGATAAACATTTTACAGTAAAAAGTTATGTACAACTAGACGATCTTGTAGAGGAAATTCGCTCTAGGTTCAATCTAATAAAAGGTGCTTTTCTTGAAATATCTTTAGACGAATCTCAGAAATGTTCTGTAAACGTTACGCTGTAAAGAATCACGCGAAATAGCAAACAAAATCAATACTTTAGAATTCATTTTGTTAACAGTTATTTCGGATAAAATTCTTTCCAGAATAAATGCAAGCAGTAAATTCTTACAAAATTCTACTTTGACACTGCCGGTAGCAGTTAATATTTTTGACAAATCATATGTGTACGTTAATAGTTTAAGAAGTTCATTTCTAGAAATCGAAGAAGAGGCATTAAGCACGTCAGAAATAAAAGTTTATTCTGCTTTTAAAAAAAGGTCCCAAAAAGATAACGCTTCTTTGATGAAGATTATAATGATGAGGAAAATGTAAGTTTATATCAGGGCAAGAAATATTTAAGCGAAATTGTTTCTATGTAATTTATGATAAAATATCTCTTGAATTAAAAGTTAGAAGCAAAAGTTATAAAGATATTGATGGAATTTTTAAATTCCTTGTTACAAATATTACTGATGACGACGACGAGGACACCAATATTTACTGACATTTCTGCCATCTGGTGATAAGTAGCCAAAACTTCCTGTTGTATATTGGTGCTTTAATATGTAGGATTCTATTATATAACCATATAACTAAGATATAGATTATGTTTATTTTTAAACATAACTAAGATATAGGTTATGTTAATGTTAAGATATAGGTTACGTTTATGGTTATGTTTATGTTAAAGTCAATAGGTTATGTTTAAACATATCTTTCGTTGTTCAAGTAAATTAGTGCCCGATATCTTCAACTAAAGTGGAAAAAAACAGTCATTTGTAAGTAAAATTTGGATGAGCTTGTAAATATTGATTTTCAAAAGTATGTAATTATTTAAATTTGCTGATGTTTACAAGAAAAGTTTTATTTTTAAAATATCATCATTGTTGAATTATGCGGTACTCGTATGGGTACAATAGGATATTATGACATCAAAACTATATATTTTTTAATTATTTTAGAAAATGAATTGACATTTTCTTAATTATCCTGTTCCAATTTATGGTTATGACAATTTCCTTCCTGGTGCTCTAGTTGCAATAGAAAACGATGATGACATGGTCATTATACTTCCAAAAGTGGACACTCTTATCTGTTACCTGTAAATTCTATGTGTAGATATGCCAAATGATGTAGCTGGGAATATTAAAATTATGAAAAATGTTGAAAAATGTATGAAAAATTTTCATAATTAAAATTATGAAAATGCGAGAATGGGATACTAGCGATGACTAAGTACTTTCTAGCATCCAAAAATGCTTCAAAAGTGTAAACAAAAAAAAAATACTACAATTGTGCTAAAATGGATCCAGTTTTTAAAAAATGGAATGTTGGTGGTAATTTGGAAGAATTTACTCCACACAAGGTAAATATTGAAGTTTTGACTGTTTAAGTACAATTGAAATTTTCGAAAATTTTTTCGACAATTCAACTATAAAATAATTGTTCAATAAACTCTTCAATATGCAGTTCAAAACAATCGACATAATTTTTCCGTTACCTAAAAAGAGATAAGAACTTTTATTGCCATTTTGGCAATCTTTTTCTGTTGGGTTATCACCAACTTCGACAAGAAAGAATGTGTTGGTGCAACGATGAGGATCTTGGTATAAAAATTTCGAACAGTGGGGTATTTTCTTCACCTTTCAATTGACGAGGCCATGGTGCGTTATTTTAGCCGTCATTCAGCAAAGCAATTCATTAGAGACAAACCAACAATATTTGGTTATATTCATTGGGTGTTAGCCAGTTTCGATGGATTCTGTTATCACTTTGACACGTATTGTAGAAAAAGCAATATGGAAAATTCCTCGGCTACATTAGAAAGCAACGTAGCCTTGAATATCTTAGAAAATGTAGAAAATCCCTCAAAACATGTTGTTTTCTTTGATAACTATTTTTCTACTCTGCATTTGATGTCAACTATGACTGAAAGGTGCTTTAGGACAACAGCAAACCAAACATTAGAGAAAATCGAATATCGAAGTGTCCATTAAAATCGTCAAAGGTATCATCAAAACAACCGAGAGGTACTTTTGATTTTCAATTTGATACAATCAATGATTTACATAAAATAAAAAGGTGATCAAGTAAGTATAAAAAAGTACTAAGTAACTGAAGTTTCTCAGCCATAGCTTTTCTAAATTAATAACAAAAGAATGGGAGGAGTTGATCTAAGTGATCAGTCTGTGAACACTTAATGTATTGCTATTCATGGCGAGAAATAGTTGTGGATACTTTTTACCTATATGTTGGACCTAAGCATGACAAATGCATGGAAACTGTACCAACTATCACCTGCCAAAAAATAATTCAATTCGAGTTTATAAGGTAAATTATACGGCATTATTTATTTAGAGCAAATAGGACATGACACAGGCATTCACTTCCTGAGAGTGTACAATTTGATAAAACAGGACACTTTCCACAAAGAATTGAAAACTCTTAGTTATCAAATATGTCACTCTAGAATCAGGTGGTTTTGTACAAAATACAAACATAATTCTGCATTGAAAAAATTGCTTTGAATGAATCCGTTTGGAATTGCTTTGAATGAAATTGCCATACTCAATGAATCTAGATTCTCCCGTTGTACTTACCCGAGTACACCGATTTTTTCGTTTGTCTTTGAAAAAAAAGTACTGTGTCAATTGTTGCCTTAAAAAATAAGTATGTTTTTAAAATAAAATTTTTTTTTTCTATTTTGGAGTTTTGGCAAAAATGGGTTGATATCGCATTGTTAAAAAATGGTACAGTGGTACATTTATACTGAAGAATTGGACGAGGAATACTTTGCCTATATCAAATGCATCTGGTGAAAGGTCAGTATTAAATCGTGTAAAAAATTATTTACGAAACTCACTGAGTCAGTCAAAATTTAATTATTTAACTGTTTAATACATCGAACAAAATGCTTTGGATACTAGAAAACTAGAAAACAGAATTTTGTTAGACATTTAATAAAATAAATTTCATTTAAAATTTATAAACAAACTGATCAAAATTTTCTAGAAAATCTAAAATTCATTGTTGTGTATTAAATATTTTTTATTAATAATAATTTAAGATTTGATTTAGTTTTTCACATAATTTAGTTTTGTCTTACTGATTTTTTTATATCTTGTGTGCTTTATTTCTTATCGGAGAGGGAGGGGACCTGGAAGAAAATGACTAGTGTAAGAAAGAATGTGGGTTAATCCGGCCCTGCTTATGTAGCTTAAATAGTGACATAGCTTGACACGAATTGCTTGCATAGTTTAAAACATCATCTGCTCTTAACACATATTTTTTTCAGCAATACATATAAAACATCTGCGTACTAGCAACAACTTTTGACTGCATGATAGCCACAGTTTTTATACAAGTCGTATAAAAATGTGTATGTACAAGCATTGAATGTGTATGTGATTTTGTGAAGGACAAAATCACATGCGACCAAATCATATGCGGACAAAATCACAAGCGGATTTGTGAAGGACTTAATGCGGAAAACCAACTTAGTACTACATGAATAGGATTAACATTTTAATCCTATTAACATATATAAAAAATTCAGATCTCATTTTAATAATATAAAAATAATTTAGATACGATTACAACATACAACTTACTTCTAAAATTATTGTTATCAAAACTCATACATATAACCACATATATAATTTTAAACATAATGCAAAAAGCTGAAAATTTACACCTAAAGGAGTCACGTCATAGTTATAAAACAAATGAAACTGAGAAAAGATAATTGAGTTGGGAGTAAATACTGTTTTTACCTCATCGCAATGTCACTATTGGGTTACACAATCTTGTAAAATTTATACATGACCTCATTTTGCGAATCTTAGTCTCTTATTATACCTAAATATAAAACCAGACAATAACAGAATTATATGCAGGAGAGTTAAACAAACTTAGCTAATTTACACAATACGTGTTATATATTTTGCAACAGCAGGAGCGGTACGAAAATTAAAAAATTTAAGTTTTTATATATTTTGTTACTGATGTAGATGAAATTATATATAGATTAGCTAGAAATCAAATAATCCTGACCAATTTTCTACAAACCAAAATTTATGAAATGTACGAGGGATGCTGTTAAAATTTCGGGATGTGGCAACACTGTACTTAAGAGATTATTAACGTATAAAGCGTCATGCAGTTTGATCTGACAGTTGTAAAACAAAAGTGAGCGATTGTAAATATATCAAACCTTTTCGTTACTGCAAATTTTCAAAATTATTTAGAATTCAATAAAAATGGATTTAAATAGAGAACATTTTCAAGCATTCTTACAAAAACCATAGACGATACACAATACAAAAATTATACAAATCTTAACATTAAAGTTCATTGGCAGAAGGCAAGGCTTTTATTTAT
>WYDF02315440.1:0-14731 GCA_009867245.2 Adranes taylori
GCGCGGAACAAAAAGGTTTAAGCCTTTCACGCACAAATACGTGCGATCGGGACATATATATATATATATATATATATATATATATATATAGGTGGTGTCAAGAGGCGGCGGGGTTTGAAATAAAAGAGCACTTTGGCAACTTAACGCGAAATTAAGTTAAAAGTTGTTTTTCGTCTGCAGGGCTTTATTTATATCTGTAAGCAACGGGCGAATTTGGTTTGAAACATGTCGTTTACTTAACAATTAACGGAGATTAATATCGCTTCTTTATTGGTTAAATAAGACGCTTCCTACAGATTAAAGCTCTTCATTTTTGTTTTAGTCTTGTTTTCTTTTTCTTTTCAATTATAAATATTGTCCTTGTTATTAAAGATCGCTGCTTTGCAATTGTTTTACAATAAATTTTGGCATAATGAGTCTAATAGTAAATTTTAATAATAATAAAAAAGAATTTTATTGATATACGTTTATTGTACTAATCTTTTTATACCAATTGACAACATTGCGTGAAAATTTGGTCTATTCTTGAGTAAGTGCTACAAATTGAAAGCCCGCTATAAAGGCCGAGATTTTTTGTGCTTCAGAGCGTTATCGTTACCTTAATCTGTAAATGTCGTAGGTCCAAAGGGTCAAATTTTACAGGAGAAGCAAACAACTATAATAGCTTGGAGATGATTATAAATTGTATACATACATTCTGGATAATATAGGTTTAATAATCTGGAATAATAAAATAAATGCTCTTGTACTTGTTTCCATGTTTTAGTCACAAATAAGTGACTTTCAAAAATATTATCGCCTTGATTTTTGGGGATGCTTGAGCTCTTCCAACGTGACATGAATGAGATAATCTTTTTGATTGTGAACGTAGCGAATCTTTCTGGCCCTAAAGTACCGATTTTTACAATAACTTGAAAATGCGATTCACTTTAATATCCACTTTGATATATTAACTTATGAAAATAGGTAGGAATGTTATGCAGTTATAATCCCTACTTTCCCAACGCTAAATAAAACACAAGATTTGCAGTTTTTAACGTGGTGCGTAACCTTTCAGATTTAATTATTTATACAGTTAACGATAACGCACAACCCTTAACAATTATAAATTGTCTTCTATGAATCGAGGCTGATTAAATAAAATTAAGGTAAAAACTCAAGAAATGCGTAATAATATAAAATCAAATAAAATGAAAATAAAATAAATATTCGGGCATTCAAAATGGATAACGCCTCACCAAAATAATGAAATTAAATAACACTTCGTGCAAATTGATTCATAAAAATGGCGTTCACGCCTTATCAAGTTAGTTCCCAAATTATTTATAAAAATTATTCTACTTACAGTTTCTGATGTCCGTAGCATCTCTAACTTTATTTATAGTTACACGCGGTTCTCTTATTAACTGATTTCAAACTATTTTAATTTGCCTCGATAAAGAAACTTGTTGTCCAATTGATTTATTGTATTCTATTCCAAGAATTCAACTTAAACGAATTATTCAATTACTCCCTCCTGCTGTTCAATAATAGGCATCATACTTAACTTATTTAACAATTCAATTCATGCATGATTTAATTTGGAATTAATTATGATTTAATTTAATTTAATTCATTACTTTATTTTCAGAAACACCGACAAGGGTTCAGTCTTTAATCAACAAAATCGTTCTCTGTGGTTTCTGTGTAGGTTTTATCCATTTTTTGGCTATCTAATTTCCTACCAAGATTACGATCAATTTCCCTGACTACTTTTTCCTCTCCCTTGTAAACCTCTTTAGTTTAATGCATTCTCGCATAAGTACCTCTTCCACTATATTACTTATTATTTCCGGCCACAATGGATTAAAATCCTATTAGATCTCGATTCTTCACTCATACCTGTGCAGCGTCATATGTTTCGCTTACATCAACTATTGATTGACTACTAATCACCTCTGTTCAGCACGCTGTGCTGTCGGCGATCCCTTCTTCTATAGTTAATTTACATCATTGGTCTTGTCTTTTATCAGATCGAGGAAATATTTCTACTCTCAGCTTTTCATAGTGAGATTCTAATTTAAGTAAGATGTTTTAATTGTTTTTAAATTATGTTCCTACTTTGTTTCATGAATAGAGGTTGAATGATTTAAATAATTTAAGCGCACAAACTAGCTATCATAAAACTAAATTGGAACGAGCACAAATTGGCTAGTTACACTCGCCATCGCCCAAGGAAATTTCGGCCCCGTATTTTAAAAAACAATAAAGATTATAAAAAGCCTTATTAAACAAAAACAGATAACATAAATACTATTAAAATAATTTTAATAATTTACTTACATATTTTAGAAGTATCAAGCACACAAACTATCTATCATAAAACTACATTGGAACTAGGACAAATTACCTTGTTACCATATATCTATTTCTCTTTGAACTTACAATGTTTTCAGAAATAAATTAACATTAATTTTTAAAAACTACTTTTTAACCGAAACAACTACAAATTAATGTACAATCTAGCGTAATTAATTTAAATGGCAATTCATCATAGAATTGATTTTAATATTCTTCTAACGTACTTTTTAGCTATTGCAAATGCTCCAATTTATTTTTTTGATGGGAAGTGATCTAATATATAGCTTAGGTAGGCTTGAAATAGTCTTAGATGATAGGCTATTCTTTGTTGAATCACGACAACATTGTGTTGAACTTTGATATCTGGTATTGTTAGATGTCCCACTTTTCGCCCTGGCGTAACAAAGAGGTAAATTTTAGGTGTCCGATATTAGGAAAAAAGTTGTATGATGCGTTTTGCGCTTTGTAAGGCCTTGAATTTTAACAAGCTTCTAGGCACACACCAATATCACTTATTTTTTAAATTTTTTATGCTACGTTCAATCAAGTAGTGCATTGCACCAGCCTCCATCTGAGTACGAACTTCTATAAATTTTTACACAGTAGTTACTTTGTAGTTAATTTGTAGGTTTATAAAAGCATTAACTGGGCAATATTTCGATAATATTGTCACGTTTATTTTTGCGAGGCTTATTTTTACTTCCCAAAGTGACTCTCGTAACCTACGGGATCGTTTTGTACAATAACTACAAAATGCGATTAACTTTAATACCCTAATTTGCTTATTATGCAAGTATTCTATAATCCCCAGTTCCCAACACTGTTTAGACTTAATTATTGTTAACGTTGCCAGCTCTGAATTGAATTTTATGTGACTCAGTCAACGAAAATTATAATTAAACGAGAAACAGTGCTGCGTATAATGGTCTTCCTTAGTGAAGGCAATTGAATAAAATAGATGCATAAACTTAACAGAATGTATTGAGAATGATTTAAGAGTACATCCAAATAAAATTGTAATTAGTGTATTCAAAATCAATAACGCCTCATCAAAATAATAAAATAAAATAATGTTTTTATTCAATTACATGCAAATAAATAAATAAACATGTCGACAAGTTTGTCACATAGATCGCCAAATTAAAAAAAAATTATTCTACTCAGTGTTTGTCGTTCCTACCATCACAAACTTTAGATCACGCACCGTTACCATATTAATTTATTTCACTATATTATAATTTATTTCAATAAATAAACTATTTACCTAATCAATTTCTTTTATTTTATTCAAAGAATTCAAATTAGTCACTATCAAATTCTGTACTGTACTATGCCCCATTTCTAATAACTGATACTTGTTTCAGGATTTAATTCCTTCATGATTTTATTTGGAAAAAATTATAATTCTTGAGGATTCACCTTATAACTTACAATTTCTTATTACTGACTATTATTATTATTATTATTATTATTATCAGGGGCTGTCTACGAGACACCGCTCCATAGCCAAGCGGCTTATTGTACTTTCCCTGATCGTTTACTCACACCAGTCTAAAATACCTGTGGCTTGTACCAGTTTCAATATTTCCAAGTTTTAGCAAATCTATGGTTTTGTTCTTACATTTCTTTCCTATAAAGCGCTTACTGTGTTGATGTCCTGCTGATTTTATCCAGCAGTCCATATGTTTTTGATTGGTCCAGTTTTTTATAACGTCTGTGATGAAAATAGTTGGAATTCCCAGAGCCGGCTCTGAACCAGAAAATGGAGTGCTAAATGCCTTCTTTGCTAATGCATCAGCTATCTCGTTGCCTACAATGCCCCTGTGCCCTGGTGCCCATATCAGTGTAACTGAGTTGGTCACAGCTAATCTTCACAGTGCATTTATGCACTCGTTCGTCAGTCCAGATACGTTTCTGGCGTTGTTAAGGGCCTCAAGTGCCCCCTGACTGTCATTTACTATAAAAATCCGTTTTTTGTTGTATTTCCTTTTTATGTGTTACTGAACGCAATAGAGGATTGCATATATTTCAGCCTGAAAGACTGCAGTAAGTCTGTCTATTACTGACTATGCTTTCGTATGAGAGTTGTGTGTCTTTTTTACTCTGTAGCGTGCACGACTGTAGCAAATCTGTCTATTACTGACTATGCTTTCGTATGAGAGTTGTGTGTCTTTTTTTACTTTGTAGCGTGCACCTCCAAAGAATTTCAACTTCAGCACCTTTAAAAAGACAACGTCATACACGAGATTCTTCTTTGGGCAGATGTCACGTAATGAGTCTATAAACAATAGAGTAAGTCCTTACGTCATAGTCGGATCGTGTGACCGAAGTAAACTCAAAGTGCCCAAGATTACGGCCTTTTGCATATGACTTGCTAATTCTTCAGCTTTAGTCTCGCAAGTCGGTATGATCTTAATATAGTTTATTAGGGAGGACCTGGCGCCTTCCATGACTTTAGGGATTAGGACTACCAGTTTGATGGAATGGTGTGGATATTGGATCCTTATATCGCATAGCAAATCCTGATATTTAGCCACTTTTTCTCGTTCCTTAATTTCAATATTTTTATCAGCGGGGCTAGAAAATTCTATACGGATCACCTCCCGTTTACTAGAATCTAATAAAACAATATCAGGATTGTTTGCGGCTCTTTGATGTGTTGTAGGAAAACCGTAGTTCCAAAATATTTTAACGGCGTCATTTTCAACTACGGTCTCAATTTCCTTAACGACGTAGGGTGCAACTGTGTCTTTATCTATATCATAAGAACGTCGCAGTTGAAAATATAGCACTTTTAGGGCGGCATTATGGCGCTGGATGTATTTTGTTCTAGCATACACCAGGCATGCGGAAAGAATATGAAGTGGCGTCTCTGGCTGAAACTTGCATGCTCGGCAGTTCTTATCTGCCTCTCTAAGGCCATTATATTCTTACGGTAGCCAAGCGTGTTTCTGACACCATCTTGGCATACAAAAATAAATCCATCAGTTTCAGATCGCAGATCGCAGGCCAGATCGCAGGCCAGATCTTAGGAAGCTGAATGTTAAATGTGGTGATAGCTCCAATTCGGCGATAATATTATAAAATTGGCCATGCATAGGTTTATCCAGATGGAGTTGTTTAAATACTGCCAAGATTTTCGAACTACCTCTTTGGCTACCTTTTTGGCAACCTTTTTGGCAACTACCTTCTTGGCAACCTTGCTTCACCACTATTAGCCTGAATATCTGTTGAGAACGATAGCCCAAGGGATTCGGGCGCTTTTCTTGCCTTATATATGGCCCCACAGCCGCTAATTCATGCTCGTGCACAAATTTTATAAGAGTGTCATCTAGGTTATTGATAACCCTGTTAGCAATTCCTATTACCATGCGGCCATGCATTGACTCAATATTCAGAAGACCTCGGCCACCTTCATTTCGCAGAAGGTAAACACGAGGCACGGAAGACATAGGATGGATGCTCCGATTAATATACATCACTTTCCTTGTAGATCGGTCAAGGATTTTCAGCTCATTTTGCCGCCATTTTATAATACCAAAACTATATAATAGTATCGGAATAGCAAGCATATTTGTGGCGACAACTTAGTTGGCTCTGCTTAATTCGGGGCGGCAAATTTTATTAATGGGGTTTTTGTACTTGCTGCTGGGAGTTTCTTTGATATTGACTGCATCATGTAGAAGGTTGATCCGTCCGCCCTTTCTATGTCCGGTCTTCCTTTTCTGAGATTACCCACCGCGCATTTATCTCATCCAAACGCCATATGAATGTCCTTAGTGTATCTGGTGATTATGTTTCAGGAGTTGGCTAACTCCTTTTCGCCGGGAAAATAAAGTTTTAAGTCATCCGGTTTTCCAAGTTTTCCACATGGGTACCCTTTCAAGCGACGTAAAGCTACGGATAGAGGGAGTAGTGAAATACAAAACAGCAAGGGGCTTAGGGAGTCGCCTTGGAAAATGCCCCTTTGGTAACGGACTGAGTTCGTTACATCGTTTTTCTTGTCAACTTTTATGACAAAGCGAGTTGACCATTGCGACATGAGTGTTTGCAATTCACTAATCTCTCGTGGACTTTTAGGCTCTGTAATAATTTGAATTGTTGTGTCTTTTATTATTATTATTATGCTGATGCTGATGCTGATACTGATATGCTGATGACATGGTATGTATGGCTGGGTGTAGAAAAGAAATGAATGAGATGAAAGATAGGGTGAATAGATATATGAAGAGGCGAGGTTTGACGGTGAATGTGGAAAAATCGAAAGTGATGGTTTGCAAGAAAGGAGGGAGAGAAAGTAAGAAAGATATATTTGAAATAGATTGAAGTATGATAGATTGTGTGAAACAGTATTTGGATATATGTTTTGTAGAATAGGGAATGCAAGAGTGCATGTGAAAATGGTAGTGAAGAAAAGGCGGATAGCGGATGAACGACTTGCTAATGTATTGAAATCCAAATTTGGAGATTCGGTGAAGATGAGGGTGAGAATTCTGGATATATGTGTGGAAAGTATGGTTATGAATGGGGCGGAAGTATGGGCGATGAGAAAATGGCTGTAATTTGAAAGAATGCCATTAAAATATTTGAAGAGAATTGGGGGGGGGGGATATTTCTACGCCAAGTGGGATAGTGTTGCAGGAAATCAGTAAGAGGGGTGAAGAAGATGAATATGAATATGAAAGAAAAGTAATGGCGGGAGAGAGTAAAGGAAGGTATAATATTTGAGTTCGCATATGACAACGAAAAAAAATAGAATGATTACAAGGTTTAGATGTGGGAGTATGGAAAGGGGGAAACAGATTTTGGATGAAAGAGAGTGAAAGGTGTTGTAGGGTTTGTGGAGTAATGGAACAGACTTGGGTAGACGCATTGGATATAGGAATCTGTAATGTTTGGATGGACTGGGGAACATAGGGAAGGAGGGAGGAATTGGAGAGTGTGCATGGGTCAGGATCGAAAAGCAGTGAAGATAATGGAAAATATTGAGGGCGAGATTATTAAAAGAAGGAAATAGGGGTATGGTAATTAAAAGGAATAGTAGGAACGTTTGTAGGGGAATAGATGTAAACTTCCACTTCTCATTCGTAGGATAGGTCTATATGTGATGTCATTTATTTTCAGCAATTTTTTTATTGAGTTAGTTATTATTTTTGTGTAGTTAGTGATGTTTAATCAGTCAGGAAAGGAAGGTGTTACTATTGTACAAGTACGCCAATAAAGGTTTTATTTATTTATTTATTTAATACGCGCATATAACACGTGTAGAAATTGTTTGTTCTTTGAATTCCTCACCCCGCTTAGCTCAGTGGTCTAAGTACCTGACCGGCAATCGGGAGGCTCGGATTGGAGTCTCGTGTAGCGTAATTTTTTCAAAGGCACAAATGATTATATTAATTTCAATCAGTATATTAGTTATTGCTTTTTACTCTTTTAAGAAAGTTTGGCTTCCGCTGAGTGTTTTAACCATTTTCCACCGCGAAATTGAAAGCAGATTGCAATTGTTAAACTCATGTTAATAACTAACATTCTTGAACTTGGAGTGCCCAAATAGAATTTACCAAGTCTGTAATAACATATTCGACTTAAGTAGTCTCATGTATTTAATGCCCGTCACTATTCATTCGAAGTTGTGTCATTCTGTGGGTTCTGTCTAATTCATTGTTTAAAAGAATTATAGCAGAAAGTAAAATGGAATCTTGAAGGATTTTATAAAACATCCATTCGTAGATAGAAAGTTCCACTAGTAAATCTTGCAAATAAAATCTATCTAGAATCCGTAAACTATAAATATTACAAAATCTCAATCAATCTTCAAAATGTCGATTGCGTAAGGAATTTCCCCGAAGTTTAGCGGAAAATCCTTATTTATTCCTAAGCATTTTCATAAGATAGCATAACATAGAAATACCATAAAATTCCTGAATGAATTATGAGATTCTCTGATTGCTTCGTAGTCCTCGCCTCTTTGGTGTGCTCGATATTTCCCTCTTTGAATCTCTAACGACGTTTCAGGACGAAGGAAGCGAATATGATCTTCGCGATAACTGTTTCTGCGTAGAAAGGAAAAACTAAGAGAGAGGCGATCATGTTCCGTGTTTCTAATTGTATTATTGAATTGCATGTATGATTTTGAAGATTTTCGAAAATTATTTATTGAAAAGTTACTAATTTATGTTACACCAAGCATACGAGAAATGATCAAAAGTCTCGGAAATGTCAATATAGCTCTTCAACACATTTATTCTTAGTTTGAAAATACATTTCAAGATTGAAATAATTTAAACAATATTGCCATACCTCAATTGCATCATACTCTACTTAAATGCTTGATTTCAAAGATAGTCTTTAGAATATACAGGTTGCATACTTTTTAATATGGATAGTACTAGTATCTCTTAAAGTAGAAGAGATACAGAAATGCTTAAGTAGGAAAAAATGTAGATAATAAAGAAATAAACAAACAACAAGCATCAGCATTCACCTATTCAGAGCCGTATTTGAAATATTTACAAAAAGCAAATGTACTTTACCATTTTTGTTGCCAATAATAATAATTTTAAATTAAGTTGTTGTGGCTTAAATAATATACTTTAGTTTACCATCAACAGTTTTGTAATACAACGTTTCATTTTTTTTAAATTATGTCCTAAATACAACACTGCATGATTAAAAATCATTTGTAACAGTTTTTGTTGATTTCAGCATGGTTCTTATTTTCAGAGCCGGACTTGCCTCGTTTAGTTGCGATATATTTAGTTTAACCGGATAAAAATAAAAGTAAAAATGTAATCAAAATTATGTAATTACATTTTAGAGAGTTTGACAAACAAAAATTTAAAATTAATTAAAAAGTAGTATTATTTTAACTGCACGACTACTATTCTATGTGTATTTTAACGATACACATAGTTATTCAACAATATCCTATCTATCCTATTCTATATATGTGAAAATATCTATAAGGACCTTCTATAATGTCAATGACTTTCTGGAATAGAATATAATACTATTGTACCACTAGTATAATATAATATAATAATGTGTACCATATGAAAATAACTAAACAGTTAAAATTAATCAGTTATACTGTTAAAAAAATTAAATTTTCTACAAATGAAGTAGGTCATTTTGCTTAACATTATTTGAATTTTCACCCCTCTGAATTATATCGATCGCTACTGGTACTAATCGAAATAGGTCCGGCTCTGAAAACAAAAACCATGGTGGAACCAACAAAGACTGTTACAACTTAATTGTCATCATCAGGGTTGTATTTATAGTATAAATATAAAATGATTTGGAAAACTGTTTAGAAACAAAAATCCAGGTCCATTTAAAAAAAAATATGTTGATAGTGTCTACACAGTTACGAAACGTTGTATTCTATTTTGTTTTTACAGAGAAGAAAGTCGCCAAAATTGACTACCCAGATAGTCAGTCTGGGGTTATGTGGTGTTCAGCTTTGTTCGCAAAAATGGGACCCACCGAAATCTCTCGGAGGCCAGGGCACCAGGTTTCACATGACTTCGATAAGATGACCTAATGTTGTAGGCCAAGCCAGTTTCATAGACCTTGCTTTCTAGTCCGAATCTGAGAAAAGGCTCATCCGCTACCTACTCAACGTATAGACCTGTTTGTCCGCCAGCCAGTGTCGGCTTCTTCACGCTTCTAATCGTATTCGGTCTCCGTGATGGTTTTCTAGCCAAGAATGACTATAGCCCGGTTGGATAATGCCTACGGAGCGTTATCAACAACGCATATCGTGGTGATTATTCTGTCCGGGTGAAAAACTGCCCCCAGGAACCTCCGCGGTCTGTCTTTCATTTGTTCAGCCGTTACAGCGAAACAGAGTATCTAATTAAAACCAAATTTTCCAAAAATTCCATACATTGAACATTTCAAATGCCTCCGGCCAGTGATAAAATCAGTGAGTGAGTGAATGAGGAAACCAGTGAGCCAGTGGGTGAGAGAACGTTTTCGTATGGCGTCAAACATGGCATGTAAAGCAAGATGAAAAAGTAAACTAACAGATACTTAGACGCTTTGCGTACTAAAACAATTTTTAACAACATTCAACATAACACATTTTTTTTTCCAAAACGAATAAATGATGACATATTTAATTGTGTCCTAGTGGCATTAAAAATATGCTGAAGTTTTTCTGAAGAAGGGGTTATTGTTTCCCCGAAACAATTGTCAAATTAGTCATGCAGTGTTCCACATGGCTATGTAAACTGTTATTGTTTCCTCACTGGCTAGAGCATTTGCAATGTTCAATATATGGAGTCTTTGGGAAACTTGATTTTAATTAGTTAAAATGAGAACCCATGTACAAAATTAAACAGTGTGCTCAACGCTATCACTGCTTCCAGAGTCGCGATATTCGCATACACCTGATGGCCTGAGGCCTATGCAGTGCAGATATACACCAAAACTACAATGGCCAGTTCGTATTTGCGTGAGGTAATAGCTGCGCGTCATGCCAGGTTCTAACACAAGGTATGAGCCTGTGCGTCCATCTGCCGCAATCCCATTTCGCTTGTCAACTAATTAGGGACTCTGAGAGCTTTTATCTGGGCGATATCCTTCGCGTGTAGATATTACTCTTTTTGCCAGCCAGAACCTTTATCAGCACAATACCAGCAATACTTAAGTATGTTACCTAAGTAAGAAAAATTTACTTTTAATATTATCGGAAATAAGAATGCTAAAGTAAATTTTAGAGGACTACAAAGTTTAGTTTTTTGTAAATGTTTCAAATACTGCTCTGAAAATTTAAAGGCGATATTCGTTATTTGTTTGTTTTTTTTATTATCTACATTTATCCCATATAAATATTTCTACATCATATATACTTTGAGAGATAGCAATACTATTAAAGAGTACACACCCTGTATATAACAATTGCCACGAAGTTTCTTTCTATTTTTGGAAAAGGTTAAATAGCCATTTGACGATTCTGACTATTAGGAAAATGTCCGTACAGTAGAAGTTATTTAAGACTTAGAAAAATGTTTAAACAGACAGAAATTTTAAAAATTAAAAATAATTATGAAAAAACAGCATTAAAATTTTTAGAACTAATTTGCCGAGTTTAAAATATGTAAAGAAAACAAAATTCTGCATTTTTAGGTCTGATGTAGGCAGGTCCTCCTTTAAAAGTTTCAGTGCAAGTATTACCATTGTCAAGTGAGTAATTTATTATAAAAGTGTATATTAAGAATAAAAATTAAAACAATTTAGTGATACAAAATCAAGGTTCGTATTAGACGAAAAAACTTGATGTTGATCAACGTTTAAAACATATTTTATTACACAGAATTTTAATAGTAAAGTTATTCGTTGATTTCTGAAAATTAAACTTCTACCATTGTTATCGGATAATTAATTCAATATAAATTAATAAAATTTTAATATAATAGAAATAGGTATATAAATTTAATTTGTATAAAAAACTTTTGCACCAAAACTTATTTAGTGCAAATACAAAGAGAGAGATTCATTAAAGGTAATTAACGATATATACAGAATCAACAGAGGCAAAAGGAAACAAATGTATTAAAAGTTTAAAACAAATAACTGACGAAGTATCAAAAAATAATAGTATATATCAACATGTTTTGTAAATAATTCGATAGCAAATACACCTAGATGTCTGTATGTAATTGATTCCTTATAATTATTATATGTATTTGTTTGAATGAATTTACAAACTCATCAATTAAAATTTATACACGTAAATAAATCATAACAATTAATTTTGTTTTCTTTATATTTTACATTAAAACAATTTGTAGAAGCAATTACTTTGAATTCTTAAGAAAGCAAAAAAAGCATCGAGAAATGAATAAACCACCATAAACAAACATCGTCAATTAATTTAACAATTTAACAAATCAGAAAAATCATCGAACAAATAAATCAAGCATTGATTTGTTTAAAAATAATTCAAGCGACGGAATCATGCTCGATGTATGGTCACAAATTTTGTATACATGCAATCGTTGAACGCTGCGTGGAGAAAGAGAGAGAGGGAGAGAAAGAGAAAGAGAGAGAGAGAGAGATGCCGACCGAGGTCACCGAGCAAAAAACGTCCGTTTGTGCGCTGAATCTTAAGGGGAGGAGTAGGAGTCAGAGCCGGTCGCAAAAGATACACAGCGTCACAATGCGTTGCATTTCGATGGAGCCAGAGCCAACTCCTGCGAAAGCACACACAGTCTCGCACAGTCTCACTCACAGTCAATTAGAGAGAGCCAGCAGAGAATGAAAATGAAGAAAAAATATCGCGGATGTTTGAATAACATTTCTTGTTACTGCTATGGTCAAGTGGAAAAAGAACACATGCTAGAAGGGATTAAGGCGATTTATAGGCCCTCGATTTTAGCAGCTGTTTTTCACATATTTTTTTGAGTTCTTCGAATGTAGAATACGAGCATAAAGTTGAGATATAGCAAGACAGAGTTTTGTTCTCTTGTATGGAGTCTACTCTTATAAGGTTGTTGAACTTGCGTTTATTGCCCAGTCTAGAAGTGGATTTTTAGTATCCACAATTTTTCGAACAAACAACTCTTTATGAGTTTATTGAACTTCGCGTAACCTTGTCTGACCAAAAGTTCAGTGCCATCGTAATTTCGACAAACAAATTTAATGAGCTTAATGAGCCGTGTGGGTGTTACGCTGTTTGGATGCTTTCCGCGAAAAAATCAATGCCGTCATCAATTGATTGGCATAAATCCGAAGTAAATTAGGTAATGTAGTTCGTAGCCCATTAGCGCGTTAAAACTGATTAGAGAGCTCCTTGTCGTGAAATTATAGAGCTTAGAATATTTCTGATACTGATTAATTCTGATTCGAGAAACATCTCCCTTTCTAACGATTTTAGCCGAAATTTCGACAAAAGACAGCTTAGTCACAGCCGACAAGAACCAAAACTACCCCCATCGCAGTTGGAGCCAAAACCTAAAATTTCAGATAGAAAACCACATCCACACCAGTTTCAGGCAGACGCATTTAGAGCTTTGTATGATTAACCCCGCTGGAGCACATTCGCACGCTTCAATAAGTATAATTCTCTAATGATGTTCAAACCTGACTTTTGACAGCGAGCAAGTTGCAGTGTAAAGAATGATTTGTTCTCCCAAGCGCCAGAATGAATTTTTATGCCATTTCTAGATTTAAAACTTCTATCAAGGCAGTATATTTTGAAACAAAAATTCGCTATAAATAACAGACAGGTATATAGCTAAATTCCACTAGGTGTTTTCAGCCGAATCTTTCTGTTTTTATATTTATTTCTGTTCACTCTATCATAAACATTTTAGAACTCTTGCCTGCAGAATCTATATCTTCGATGAGCAAACTGAGAAAAGACCAACGTCGAACGAGCCAATAGAGAACTCACGAGCAATCGCCTTGCCATTATGTCCAATGAATCCACCTCACCGACGGCCCAACCGCATCAAATAACCGACGAGTCTACCTCACCTATGAACCAATCCCCAACGACTTAAGCTCACCAATGAGTCAACCTGGCCACGCGTCCTCATCATCGAAGCAGCACCGTGATTAACAAATCGACGTCGCCAAGCAATCAATACACTTTTCGCAACCAGCACTCGTAGACTGTGTCCATTCAATATAATAAAAATAACAAGAAAATTATAATCTATACTATCATAAAAACAATAATAAAATATTGATTGTAATATTAAAACTAAGATATTTGAAACGTCAAGTTCAATTTATCAAAGTGAAACGTACAGTCCTGATCTCTACAATAATATGATATCTATGATCCGAAAAAAATGTTGCGAGATTTATGAATTGTGCCATTGCTTTGCCGATTGCACAAATCCGTTATTGAATTATGCAGCAGTCAATTTATTTTCGTGAACATTACCGCGTCAATCTAGGAGACATTCAAGTATATATGTAATAAATTATCCTTGATTATAAAGCAGACCACAATTTTATGGAAATAGCATGCTTATTATTATTTCACAAACATTTTCTTATAAAAATCATTAATTAATCAAGCTTTTTTTCATGTGATACAATCCCACTCGCGACGCTGCTAATGGGAGTCCTTAGCGACTGTCACAGCTGGCGCAAACAAATATTTAATTATTAGAGAATTTTAATATCCTTCAGAAATATTTATTCTCGGGCGCCATGTCAGTTTAACGTGAGAGCGCACATTGGAACCGATCTACATGTTCCTCCGGTCTTCAGTTACTTATTGAGTGCACGAGCAGCTACGACTTTGGTGAGTAATCCAGAGGTTCTTGTGGGCAGCTGAAATATACTTACTGCTAATTAATGAAACAACATCTACGATTTAACAAAGTAACGTCTATTGGTCTTTTAGGCAATTGAAACAAATGTATAT
>WYDF02315451.1:0-13425 GCA_009867245.2 Adranes taylori
TATATATATATATATATATATATATATGCTATACAGAAATAGATCGTATCGCTTACGTGGTCCTCGTATCTTTTATGTTACAGGGATTTATTTGCTAATACTTCTCGTAAAGGTCACTATTCAATTATGTTTATTATATGTATTTGATTTTGGTTTTTATTATCTTCATATAGACATGTTTTTATTATATCAAGTGGATTTAATTGATCAATCATTCCTGAAATTAGTTGAATTTTTTCAATTTCAACTCGTCCCAATGCAGGCCTGTTATTAATTATTAATAACCGATTAATGCAACGATGACTAATGTAATAATGGTGTTTCTAAATATTGACGTTTCTATATCTTGAAATTCCTTCTCGATCACTTTTTAGTAGTTTAACGAAATAATTCTAAAATACTCACCAATTAGGTATAATGCGTTATACCAATATTGATTTGAATAAGTTTATATCTATAATTTCTCAATATGTTTCAGTTCAAATTCTAGACAGCTCAAATCCAAATTCAAATTTATCAATCTCAAATCCAAATTTATATTCAATTTTCTTTAAATCTTAAAATGTTTGTAATATAAGTCTTCTAGTTTCTTTTTAATTAAACACGCTATCGATTATTTCTTGAGACAATGTCATGTCAGCGTCAAAGTCTGTCATGTACTAATCGTTATTTATTCAAATAATTTTTATGGTGTAAAATCGCTTAGTGATATTATTTTACGAAAAAACATGAAATATTATGCATAAATCTAAGAAGAATGTTGCTTCTACAAATGCAGAAAATATATTGGTATCAGAAGAAAAGGAGCGCGTAGGTTAGTAGTTTTAATGTAAACATTTTATTTGTCGCAAATAAATTATAGTGTATACGTCTCATATGAATCATTTTTGCTAGAGAGTTTTGGGTGACTATCGTTTGTGAAATTTATTTGTTGAAATGTGAAAG
The DNA here is from genome assembly GCA_009867245.2 of Adranes taylori. Taxonomy (NCBI): domain Eukaryota; kingdom Metazoa; phylum Arthropoda; class Insecta; order Coleoptera; family Staphylinidae; genus Adranes; species Adranes taylori. The sequence continues at coordinate 946 of WYDF02315451.1, forward strand.
ACAGAAAATAGGGGCTTTTGGTAAGCAGAAAGGAAGTGGTAAGTAAAAAATTGTATGGCAAGAGAAAATCACAAGTTCGGCTTATATTAGAATCTCCTATTATTAGAAATAGGATTGCGTTTTCAAGAAAAGATTCTTTTTATCCTATGGAGCATTTTCACGGACATTAATCCATTCTCTGGTTTCTGTCTGCAGTTTTTGGCTACACGATTCACTATCAATTTTGAATCGACACTACAAATAAGTTGGATCATTTGATGGTGCGAATTTGCTCACTCGTCAACAATTAGTGTAAGACCAAAAGGCGTCTGAGGTACACTAGATTGAGCGCCTCATTTTGAAACCGATGGAATTCGTAGGCGTTGGCCGTTAAAAAGGCGGTGGCTCAAAAGGCGCGCTAAAAAGAAAGCTTTTGCTAGAAAATTTTAGAAGTTTGACCAATCTAAAATTTCTTCCTGGTCCGTTAAGAAATTCAAGGACCGAAATTGCTCTATTTTGTTGATGAAAGCATAAGTCGTGGAACGTATAACCGATGACAGTAGCTGTCCTACTCCATAAAAATAAGCATAGTATTGAAAACGCCTTCTGATAAAATATGTTTCTGAATATGCTATCAAATTTGTTGAAAGCACCAGTTTATTGTGTAACAGTTTATTGAAAATAAGTGATGGGAAAGGTCGTTAACGTTTTTCCAGTAAAGAACTAATAATAAATGGTTCCCGCAAAGGAAATACGTAAAGTCGTAAAACTTAAAATAATAGAAATTAAAAATATCGTTACGGGTATAAAAAGCGAAAATAAATGTATAGGATACATTTATAAAATAAAGGATGCCGCTAGCTTTTCGGCGAAAAGATCTTACAGGGTGTTTATTTTTTCAGAAAGAAACGCGTGATGAAATTGCGTATGCATAAATATCTATATGTTTTTCTATGCGAATCGGATGTGTCGATTATATTTTTCTCACGTCTTGTTATCAGGATTTATATTTTATTTTAAACATATTAAATTTTATAAAATATTAATATAAATATGAATTTATATTAATATTTCTAGTATTTGGTAATTAGTTATTATTAAAATTGATTTATTAGCTGGTATACTACATTTGTTTGAATTAGATTTTGATTAGTCAATTTATATTTTATATTAGCGGATTCCTCATTGAATTGATGATTTATTAGGGAATTGCTTATTGCAATCGTTAATTAAATGAATTAATGATAATCCGGTATCAACTTCACACCCAAGACGAAGAACAGTAAAAACAATAGATTGAAAGGGGAGAATCGGCTCCAAAGAAAGCGAAACAGTTCCATCTGCAGACGTCAGTGTTTTGGATTGTGCGTGGATCAATTTTCATTGATTTTCTGCTGAAACGAAAAACAATCAAAGATGAGTATTATGCTAACTGATTGAGTGATGAGATCAGGAAAAAAAAACAGCCGCATTTGGTGAAAAAGAAGTTTGTTTCATCACAATATACCAGTTCACACATCCGTTAACGCTGTTTGAGATTATTCTATTTTAGATTTAACTAACATCTTTTGTTTTCGATAATGGATTATATTACAAGATTAGACGAAAAACGAAAAAATATATTTCTACTAACATTTGCGTCCATTTAGCAAAATAATCTCTGCAGACATGAAAGCAATTGTATTAAATCTCATAAAGAATTCGCTGAGTATTGAAAAAGTTAAAATAAAAGTCGATGTTGCAAAGATGCATATTAATAATACAATACTTTTATATGGTTGAATAGTGAAGTTGTTGGTGAAAACGATAAATATTCAAAACGATCCTTAGTCAATTGGCCCAAACGCTGTAGAAATACTAAAACAATAAACCGCGAACACCATAGCAACATTTTCTCCATGTAGTTATTGATGACACTAAATATGAAGATAAATTATTTATCTTTCAGATGTTGCTGTTTGGAGATTTTCGACAGGCCCTGTTTCTTTTTGAATGCACCAATAACAATCCGATATTTAATAAACCATCTAGTAATAAATCTATATTTAAACATCTAGTTAGAAAAAATCCCTATAGAAAAATACCTATTGAACGTATGCTTCTATCCCCGCCCACGGCTCGTTTAAATTTTGCTCTAAGCATATCAAATCTAGATAACCTCAAATACTTCACACTTCTCATCTCACGACAACTGCTACGAACAGCAACGATTACAAAGACAAGGCCGAAGACGGTTCCGACCACGGGTTTAAAAAAATTCAAATTTCGCGCTAAACATCAATCTAGTGATAAATCTAGTAACTTTTTTCCCCCCAAAATAAATCTAGTAACTTTTTTTCCCGCCAAATTTTGACAACCGGAAGTGATCTGTCATCCGCCATATTGGATTTTATTTGACAGCTCCAGTTCCAAAATACCGTTACACGGAACGGTTACCGTTTTAGAGCGATTTTGGAACACCTCCTGGAGGGTTGGAGGGTATCTGGTAGGTGCAGTACGCTACTACTATAACTTGCATATTATGCGCATTTTGATAAGGCGTGCGAATATTTAAATATTTGAATATTCAATTGCGATGGCTAAAATCAATGAGCTAGGGTGCGAATTGTTACCTCACGCACCCCATTCGCCAATTTTGTGTTTCCAAACCTGAAAAAAATGGGTTTCTGTTAAAGATTTGCCAACAATGAATAGGTGGAGTCTGCGATTGATGACTCTTTTGAGGAGCTCGACGATTCTCACTATAAACAGGGCATCGAAGCTATTGAACATCGCTGGAAGAAAATGTATCGAGCTAAAAGGCGACTATATGGAGAAATATAGATATGTTTTTCCAAAATTTTTGTGTTTTTTTTTTGATAGGTCGGGTACTTCTGGAACTACCCTCGTATCTCAGCTCTGGATAAAGAAAATAGATTGGACATTGTACGTTTCAATGTTGGAGTCCACATTTTAAATTGAATATAACAAAGTGTTCCAAAACTCCATTTATTGATTAAACATTTCTAATTGCCTCAATCCATGAGGATCAGAAAATGTTTTGACAATTGTTTCGATGAGACAATTGTTTTTGCTTGACAATTGTTTCAAATAGAAAACCATGATCAATCTTCACTAACACGACTTCATATTTTTTGCTACAGTAGTTACATTTATTTCGTACTTCTAAGTGGAGTAGCATTTTACAAATGCTTGATATTAATAAATTGACCCGTCGTAATGAAAGTAACCTCTTTTCCACACATGACTGAATTCGTCGCTTTACTTAAATTAAATATGTTGTTTGTTATTTGTTGCGCTTTATGCTTATGATATATTGCGGCAGATTCTGTATTCAAGAGGTTCTCAAAGTTGTATATTATCTTTTGCGCATTAGCAATTGTGTATTTTCTGGTTGCGATCTGATGTTTGCTTCATGTAATTTGATATATTTAAGAACGTATTGTGATTTATTGATTTGTACTAGTGCTGGGGTTGAGCATGGTTTCTTCCAAGTCCTATTTAAATAAAGCAGGAAGTGAAGTGAACTGAGTTATCTTCACGTCCGCATAAACATCCAATCTGCAGGCTGTGATAGACTCCCACTCACGACGTTGCTAATGGGGCGTACTAGCGACTGTCACAGATGGTGAAAACAAATATATTATTACTTTAGAATTTACTATCCTCCGGAAACCTGATGCTCGGACGCCAGGTCAGTTTAACGTGACACCGCACGCTGGAACTGATCTTGTTCCTCCGGTCCTCAGTGGTTTACTCAGGCCACGAGTAGCTACGAGTACGTGAGTTGCCCAGGAGTTCGTGATCTTGCTAGCAGCTGAAATAAACTTACTGCTAGTTAGTGAAACAGCATTAACAATTTAACAAAATTAAATGTCAATTAACTAAGTCTCAAATCAAACAGTAGCGCATTACCAGTCCGTACATTAGAATCATACAGTCTAGTGATGGCGAACCTATGACCCGCGGGTCAGACACTGACCCATGCTTCTTAAATGACGCTTCACAAGCTTCTTAAATGACCCATACGTTGATTTTTATTAACTTATTTTTATATCATCAAAGAGAGAGCAGACAAAGAAATGTAAACTTTTTAGAGGATTTTAAAAATGAGAACTATAAAAGTAGTTTTAACCATTCTCCCCTTCCTCTTACCAAGTGACGCCACTGACTTACTGACCCATGAGATAGTACTAAAAAATAATGAACAAAATTTGACCCACTTCTCAAAAAGGTTCTTCATCACTGGTGGGTAGTACGGAAAGGATACCGCTATGATCTGCGTGACACCACGTCTAACAATCAATGTCACTTGTGGAGTGACTGAAACCAATCCGTAGGCTAGAATCATACACTCTAACAGGTAATACTGAAAGGATCCTGCTATGACTTGCATGACACCACGTCTAACAAACAATGTCATTGTTGTCGAGTGACTGAAACCAACCCGTAGGCTATAATCATACACTCTAGCGTGTAACAGAAGGGACCACTATGATCTGCTTTACACCACATTACAATCAATGTCACTGTTGTCGAGTGACTGAAACCAACCCGTAGGTTTGAATCATACACTCTAGTGAGTAGGAAGTAGGTGAGGTAAAAGGAGAAATGAAACTATTGAAAATACATGCAATAGTACAAGGTAAGATATATGCAATCGCTTACCAGACTCTTACTTAAATCGATAAACGTCGCTTTGTCGCGCTGCATGTTATCCCCGGTTGGTTAGTCGTTGCTGATGGCTGCTGCTGTAGCTTCCAGTTAGTAAATTGAACAAAAATATTCTATACAAATCGGCGGTATTTATAGGCGTGAGCGGGTACACAACTTTTGTTCTGTACTACGGGTCTTTATGTAGTCACTCACTTATTAATTATTATCCTGATACGGTCTCCGCTAATTTCAGTAAAGCAACAATAGTTTCCACATAACAACGAGCCAATGCGTATATATCAATCAATATTACGTATACGAGAATATCAATCCCCTACACTTATCTATCAACGCTATAAGCGTTTATATCATCACGCGGATTATGCGCGTCTATTATTACACAGCTTATGCGTATGTTACCATATATAGCGAAATCAACAACGGAACCGGTCTCCCTGTTGTTATCGTTACGTCTTTATTTTACGCTTAATAGCGCGATCATATATTTCAACTGTATTTATGGTTTTATCTTATGATCTGGTTTCTTACCAGTGCCGTGGTGTCGCAATTTATTAATTTATTTTAATCAAATTATTTAGATGTTACGTTACAAGACTTTGTAGCGTTGGTAAGGTGCATCCCAAGTTTCCATGGTTCGAGTCTGTGGCTCGTCCGCGATATGTACGAAGCACATGGACACTTCGGAAGGAAGTGGACATACAGATTCCAAGGAGCGAATGTCGATCTTGTTGTTGAGTGTTGGTGCACGGCAAAAAATATTCAGCATCTTTCTTGTCGGTTATTCAGAAATAGGCCCACTGTGAATTAAATTACGCGACTATAATTATGATCATAAGTTAAATTCTATAGAAAATAACTAAACGCAGTACATATTGGGTTCTAGATAGATGGATATATGTTTATTGTAAAGATCAATGAGCAAATTACAACGTCAACTTTAAACTAAAACACTAAAAACTAAATACTAAGTATGTAATAGTACTTAAGCTATGAAGTTTGATTACACGATCGTTCTGGTTACATCATAGAATTCTCTATAGCCATATAGTTCTGAATTCAGTAGTACATCAGTACAGCAATAGTGCATCTTCTGCTTGAACTTGATGGTGTTCAAGTTTCTTACTTCACTTGGTAGGGCAATATACATTTTTATGGCAATGTATTTTAATGAGTTGATACTTCTTTGAAGCCTGATAGTTGGAATACATATTCCTTTCCTTCCATGTGTTAATTAACAATTGTTTTTATTTTTATAGGTAAAGATGGTGGTAAGGTGACAACGGTTGTAGCTACACCGGGCCAAGGTCCAGATAGACCACAAGAAGTGTCCTATACAGACACAAAAGTTATAGGCAATGGTAGCTTCGGTGTCGTCTACCAAGCGAAATTATGTGATACGGGTGAAATGGTGGCAATTAAGAAAGTTTTACAAGACAAACGATTTAAGGTAATTATTATTCCTTTTCATAATTAAAGAAATCAGTATAAACAGCGAAGATATTAGTACGAGAGATGTCTTTTGAATTTTGCATATAGCTTTAACAAAAAGCAATAATTTAATATGTTGTCCGTTATTGTTTTTCGAAGTACTTGCTACCATTGTCGGTACAGTTATGCAGTCGCTTAAAGCAATTGTAAAAGCACTTATTCCACTCTTCATCAATGGGTATGCTGGAATTGGTCATTTGGAAGCATCTTCAGGTGATTGAAATCGTTGACCACGGAGTGCATTGTTGATGGCGGGAATTGTAAAAAAATCGTTGGGACTTAAGTCGGGATGTACGGAGGATGACTAAACAATTCGTTGTTTTGTTGCTCCAAAACTCAAATGTTTGTGATCATTGTCATTGTCATGGTGAAGGAAGATCCGACGCTGTGGATTGTTTTTTGCAGCTTAGAAATGATTTCTGGCAAATAAACGGTTGTGTACCAATCAGCAGTTACCGTCCTTCGATTTTTAGCGTAATTGTAGTCACATGTCCAGATTTTGATACAAAAGTTGCGACCATCTTATTTGACATACTGCGGGAACGGATGACTTTGGTTCCGGTCTCCTCATCTTGTAACACCCAAACAGTAGACTGACAGTTTATTCTAGAGTTTATAAGAATAAATCCAAGACTCGTCACCACTGACGACACTGTACACATTTTTGGAGCACCCTCTGTTGAAACGATTCAGAGTTCTTAGGTACCAACTGAGACGACTCGCCATTTGTTCCTCGGTTAACAGATATGGGATCCAACGAGAAACTGATTTCTTCACGCCCAACTCATCATGTAAAATATTTTGGATTGAGGTCTTAGAAATGCCCAAGGAACTCTCGATCTCCCGGTAAGTTACATGACATGACGATCTTCATGAATCATCTCGCGCACATCAATAACATTTCTGCTGATTTTGGTGGATCTGACCTAGGATCCTCGTTGAGAAATTGTCGATTGATGTGGTACTTCATTACCAAAACAAACAACCAACTCTGTAAGAGCAACTCTGATGGTTGTTGCGATAAACTTCTTCGAAAGTTGTAAAAAATTATCGCACGGAGACAGGATATTCCTTTTTTATTTTTTGTCTTTTTTTGTTTTATATCTGCACACGTTTCTCTGAATTAGTCAAATATTGTCTGCGAAGCGAAGATGGTTCGGAAACTGACCGTTTGTATTTATTCCCATTTCTCTGCAGTCCAGTTTTTTTAAAACAGTTTCTAGAGTTGATATGAATAATTTCGGCGAAGTAGTGTCTCCCTGCCTGACTCCTCTTCCAATTTTGAAATTACTCCTATTCCAATCTCTTCTCCATTAGAATTTTTACCACCTGTAAATGATCGTTCGCACTATATCCAATCTAAATCCAGCTTGCTCACCGGGTTGGTTGAAGTCTAGTTTCTTTGTAATTTGTTTGATAATCACCTTTATGAATAGTTTGTATAGCTGTGAGAGCAGACTTATAGGCCGGTAGTTTTCGAGCTTTGCATTGTCAGCAGTGTAAGAATTGCATTTTTCCATGTTTTTGGTATTTTCGATAGTTCGAAACATTTTTTTGAAATTATTCACATCTTCTTTAATACCTTCTATTGGCACACCGTCCTCACCAGGAGCTTTCTTGTTTTTTATTTCGTTTAATGCTGTCTTTGTTTCTTCGACAGTTATGTCTGACTACTCTGCGGATCCGACTTTCATAATTACTGGTCCAGTTTGAAGCGTTTCATTTGGACATTTTGTGTAGCTATAAACATTGTAACCTATTAGAAAACACAGAGAGCCCTTCTGTATTTTTTATTTAGACCAAGATGTAGTACATTCTTAACTTTGATATAACACAAAAATTGGAAAATAGAAAATAAAATTTTCAGCGGTTCATTTCTATTAATAAATCAAAAACTTTAGTAAACCTAAAAACTGAAAACAAAGGCAACTATCAGAATAATATATTTCTAATATTCCGTACTATGCTTTATACGTGTTTCCCGACTTCAGTAACAGCTTTATTATAACTTGGTTGACTTTATCACATTTCGCATCGTTTTATTTACCTTTTGTACATTTTATGTAACTAGCTTTAGGGTCCAAGCGCTCGTGCCATTTCATATTAAAGGTTTTTTATTATTAGATTTGATTGCATATATTTCATCCTAACTTTCCTCTATAGTAACTTCATGTTTTATGTTGTATATATACGAGCATATATAACCCATATTCCTATAAAGAAAATTTATGTTAACACGTTATAGATTAATATTGTGCTCGTTCTATTATGAATGACGTAGTTAAAAAAAAAGGTCCCAGTAAGTGTGGTAATTTAACGGATGTACTAATATAAATATCTACAGATTTGTCTAGTTTTTCTTCTTGGCTTGTAAATCACTTCTCTTGGTCGTAATCTCTCTACTGACCCTATCATCATTACGTTGAACTTCTCATACGCTTTGTTGCTTTTTGAAAGAAAAAGATATATGGAACGCTAAGGGACTGCAACTTTAATGGATGAGATGACTGATAATGGTTGGTTTTACCGGCTCTGAAGCTTTTGTAGAGCTTGTTTGAGGTAATCGGATAAAGGATATTGCCAGGCTCAGGAATTCTTCTTTTTATTCTTCTTTCTTCTTCTTCTTCCAGTGCCTTATTCATTGCGGGTGTTTGGTATTAACATAGCTATTCTGACTGCTTACGGCTTCTCTAAACAATTCAATCGATGTTAATCCAAACCATTGGCGTTGGTTACACATCCACGAGTGTCGTCTTCTGTCCGGTCCTTTCTTGCTATCGACTTTTTTTGACTATTACCTGCGGCAGGTGGTACTTAGCATGCCTCATAATATGTCCGAAGTATTCAAGCTTCTGTTTTTTGCGGTGGAAACTACTTCTTTGTTTGTTCCCATACTCTGCATCACTTCTTCATTGGTGACATGGCCAGTCCAGGATATACGAAGAATGCGGCGGTATATCCACAGCTCAAAATATTCTAATTTTTTTTGGATATCTTCTGTTGTGGTACATGCCTGTACTCCATAGAACAAGACCAGTCTTAATTTTAATTCCATTGAGATTTTTCTTATGAACACATTTCGAGCTTTTGGAATTCGTGGTCTTATTTCTGTTGACTGATCCCATCTTGAATAGTCTGTGGTTCCAAGCTTCTTGTATTTTTTGTATAAGTCTTTGCGTTTCGTTGCAATCATTTGCAATGATAGCATTGTTTATTACCTCTCCGTTTATTATAGGAGAAGCTTATACCTTCAAAAGCTTCTCCTAGTGCTTCTTTAAAGATTTGTTAAGAGTATATTTTGAACAGAAGCCTAGAGGATGCATCCCTGTCATAGACCTTTTCTAGTATTTATTTTCCTGCTGACTAAGTTACCCACTTTTATCTCAGCACCTTGGTTCTAATAGAGACTAGTTATTATCCGCAGATTCCTACCATCAATATCCTGAGAAAGCACAGATAAATATCCTTGTGCATATCTATGCATTGTTGAATTAGCACCTGCAGACTGAAGATCGCTTCTCTTGTGCCCAGTGCATTCTGGAATCAAAATTGTGACTCATATATTTGCTTCGAATTTGTTGTATATTCTAAAATGGATAATTAATCAGTGTTGATCACACAATTTTTACCTTGGTGTTTTAGGTATGGCTACAAAGGTTGACCACAGCCTTTCCCCCGAAATCACTCCTTTGTCGTAAAAGGTGTTATGGAGAAAATGATCATCTGTTTCGCACAAAAGCTTTAGGATCTCGCCTTGAATGTTGTCTGCGCTGGGTGTTTTCTCGTTTTTTAGCGATGAAATTGCTTTTTTCACTTCAGATCTTAGTATTGCGGGTTTAGTCATATCGTCATCTTGATTCCATATCAATTCGCGTTCATCGTTAACAAGTCGCTCTATGTTATCTTTCCACGTATCCATAAGCTTCAAGTCATCTGATATCAGATTTCTGTCTGCGTCTATCAGTCTCAGGTGGGGATTATTGGTTTTCCTTTTGGTTGTTAACACCTTGATCTATTTGTGCATGTTGTAGTAGTCGGGACTACTTGAAACAGTTATATGACTTACTTCTGGGATTGATCACCAAGGAGTTGCTATGTCAGGATTTTCGTTGTTATCAGATCATGTTAACTGTATCCGGAGGAAGTGGATACCTGTTAAAAATTACGGTTTATATGGGGATGCTTCCCAAAGCTGATTTCTGAATTAAGTTCCCATACCAAATCTAAAAGTTTTGTTGGGATGTTTATTGAAATGTTACATCAGATTTAACGATATTTTGCCAGGTTTATCAAAGGGTCTGTACTTCAGCCGAATTAACCGTATTTTGCTAAGTTTGTTTCTTGTTGGAACTAATTCTTGTTGTGCTAATCAACGTTGTGGCAATCGCGGGTCAATAATAATAATAATAAGTAATATGTAACCTTTATTGGCATAATAATATAAAACTAAATACAAAGATTGAAATCTATCATCTATCTTGTCCATTGCTTTGATAAACTGTTTGATTAATCCGAGTTTGATGTGTAAAGGTTTCCTTCGGGTTTTCTGATCGGGAGTAAAACTTTCCAAGCGAGGCCAGTTCTGGACGATGCAATGTTTGTCTCGGGCTCGGCTGTCCCATTCACATAGGAAGCAGCAGTATTTTGTGAAGCCTGATTGCAGGCTCGTGAGTAGAGCAACAACTTTTAAGTCAGCGCAAATTTTCCAGTTATAATCGTGATAACTGATTTTATTAACACTTGACTGATGTTTTCATATGCCTCCTTCATATCCACAGAGTATGCAATCGGGACTGATGGTAACTTATTCCCATTGTCCAAAAGGACAACTTCCAAGCTTGTCTTTGATGAGTCTATGAACAGTGTCCATTTGTGGAGGTCACATGGCTACTTCAGTTCTGTCATCAGTGCATTTGAATTCGGACAGAACACTAAGCCTTTATCTTCCGAAAACCTGAATTTCAGAGTTGACTGTCTTGTCCTATAAGAAGAGATGTTTACGCCTTATTTCTAAGAGATTCCATTGCTGAAGTCGAAATCCAAGAAGTTGAGATTTACTCTAAGGTAACTCCAAATCCCGAACGAGATCATTTAATTCTGACTTGAGTTACGATGTGAGGTTGTCGATGAATTAAATCAGTTACATACTCTTCATCTTCGGTGGCTCTCGAGGGTGCATGCTCAGGCTCAAAGGCTTCGAAATTCGTTTCTAACTGCAAAGTTTTTGGGGGCACAGGGATTAGCAAAGATGCGGTCATACAACTGAAGGGGTATCAGGATATTCATTTTGTGCTCACTTTTGCTGGAGAATCCGATGGTGGAAGTCATACAAAATTAACAATCTGTGAGATGACAGCGAGGTTCGTGCCAAACCATGAGCACAGCAAATGACAGGTTTACGGGTACCTTTGAGCCATTTCGTCAAACTGCTGTAATAAGTAGTGCACCAAAACTTTGGTGCACTTTGAAAAGTCTGACCAAAAATATTTGGATCGTTCTACACAATTTAAACAACTTGGAATCTCAGAATCTCCACCAGGAACACAGAACAGTTGACGGTACGATCGCAAAAGAAATACTGACTGAAGGTAACGATAAACAGATCACGGCTCTAGTGCAGCAGTGCAAGTTTAAACATGACAAGCATGAAAATTTCTTTGCAAACCACAAAGCGACCGAGTTATGTTAGCGCCACCGTGAGGATTTTGGGACCTCTTCCCCCTCACCCGTTTTTAGACAATATTGTTGCTATATATTTTTTTATATGTGGCAGGTCTGTGGTGGGGACTGGTATATGTATAAAATAAGTGAAAAACTTGAGAAAAACACCGGTAGAAACAACCGGAGAAAATGATCGTTTTTAACAATTTTTTTTTAGTTTAATTTATTTTTTCTCTTTCCTTGCTACAAAGGTTCATGCATTATAAATTGTCACTTCTCTAGTCCCTCAGAAGCAATTTTAAGGTTAAAAATTCCGTTTGCCACCGCAAAATCAATCTTATGGATATTAAATCATGCAAAAGTGATAAACATAAGAGAGTGGTCCCCTGAAAACGATGGGTGATGAGGGAACACGGGGGTCATATTCGGATTCAGGCGGTCATGTTACATAGGGATAAGCGGGAATGGTCTCAGGACCGATTTCCATGCAGAACAGTGTAATTTACAGACTCTAAATAATTGTAACAAATTGCCGATGAACCATTTGATGCTGTAATGATTTAGTATTATTGTGTGGTGCGTTCAGGAGAAGAAGGGATGTTCTGTCACGTTTCTTTTGAACAGTGGTTGCGCTCAAGTAAACGAAAATCTGGTTCTTGCAACTCATTGTCTCAT
>WYDF02315462.1:0-14731 GCA_009867245.2 Adranes taylori
GCTTAGTATAAATCCTGCTGCCCATTTTTAGCATGTTAATATCGAGTACTTTGAAGTTATAATTACACTAAACGCTACAATTAATTTATAATAACAACGCAAAGAGTTGAAATTGCTTTAATCAACTTGATCAATTTACGCATCATAAATGAAAATTATTTATAGTTAACATAAATAGGACTGAAGCTTTTATATATATTAATTCAATTTTGGTGAAGTCGCTGGTATTAATACGCATTTGTCTAAGAGAACCGAAGAATGCACCATTTATGTTAATAATTGAAGTTAAAAGTACATCCAAATGTACGTTAGCCGCTAAATTTATCGGTATAACATAGTAGTTACCATTATTATGTAGAAAAATCCGGCAATTCGTTATTAGATATATACATTTTGAACTTTTATCAACATATGTCGTATTTACTTAAAAAAAACTGAAATTCTGTTTCCTAAAAAAAATGTTTTCTGAAATTCGCCTTTCTTCGCATCTTTACATATTTATAATCGACTCATCTTTTTCTGTTAAAACAAAAAGTTTAGAATCAAAGTGTTAAACACCACATTGAATATTTTATTATTTATCGATTGTGTTTTTAATGTTTAAGAAATAATAAACTATCAAGATGTTTAAAAATTTCTTCTGTAAAAATTATTAATTATCAATTGTAATTTCATAATTGTATTTTACTAGTTTTGCCATAAAAATTGAATAAAATGAACAGATTATGGTTTCAGTTTCACGTCTTAAAAAATACGAAGAATAGAAATTACCACGTGCTTTCTAATTTGGTGTTTTTTCTATGGATTTAGCCAAGCATATAAAACCGTTGAGCAGTGAAAGTGACTTGTCAATATGGACAAGAAAAATGAGATTTGTTGAACTACTGTATCAACTAAATGCATTTAGGGGAGCTTCATAATATCGTAATAAGTGCTAATAAAGAAAAATCAGACCTATACGGAAAGGCAAATACCTATGCAAAATATATGATAACAAGTTCGATCACAAACGTTGTATATCAAAAAATTATGGAGAAAGAAACTGCTCATGATGCGTGACAGGATTGAAAATAAAAGTTTGCGCATCATCAAAAGATCAACTCTTTAAAATTTGTGCAGACATATATTTTTTTTTCAGTTACTTGGACATCAACAGAAGATGTTGCAACGCACACTGCGAAATTACGAAGTTTATCTTCTTCTCTTCTTCTTCTTTACGTGCCATGTACTCCTAGTACGTTGGCAAACAGCAATTGCAGCCTAATTTTATCTACTGCCTTACGGAAAAGTGCTCTGGAGCTAAGGCCATTCCATTGCCTCAGATTTTTCAGCCACGATATCTCCTTCCTCCTCGACTGCGATGACCATCAATCTTCCCTTGAATTATGTTGTGAATAAGCGCATATTTATTATTACGCATTATATGGCCGAAATACTCCAAATTCCGCTTCTCGACTGATGTAAGTATCTCGGTCTGTTTTCCCAATTGTGTAAACACTTCAGCATGGGTTCTATGCGCCATCCAGGAAATCCTTAGCATTCTTCTATACGTCCACATTTCAAAGGCTTTAAGACGTTTCTACATAGCATTAATAAGCGTCCATGCTTCTATACCATACCACAGTACGCTGAACATGTAACAACGCAGCAATCTTAAGCGAAGTGCTATAGTCAGGGCGCGACTTGTTAAGACTGTTTTCATTTTTATAAACATTGACCTTGTTTGTTCTAATTTAAATAGCACCCATGATATTTGCACTACTGTACCCTCTAGACGACGTTATTGACAATCCGAATCGTTTGTTGTATATTGTGTGGGGTCTTGGTGAAAACTAGCCATTTTGTTTTCATTATGTTGAGTTTCAAGCCCATTGCTGAACTGTGTAAGACGATTGTGTTCAATAATTCCTGTAGATCTTCCCCACTAATGGTTACTAGCACAGTATCATCCACATATCTAATATTATTGATGGCCACATCGTTCATTATTACTTCGGAATCCATCTCTACAAGAGCCTCATCAATAATATTTTCCGAGTACAGATTAAACAATAATGGAGAAAGCACGCAGCCATGGCGCACGCCTCTTAATATTCGAATCCTCTCCGTTGTATGGTTTTCGACATTTACCTCAGCGGACTGGCTGCAGTACAAGTTCATTATGATACGAATTTCGCTGTTATCAAAACCCAATTTTAATAAGATTTGGAATAATTTGTCATGCTGCACCATATCAAATGCCTTTTCATAGTCAATGAAACAAGCAAAGACATCAAAATTCACATCGCGACAACGGTGTGCTAGTACCTGCATACTGAATTACCTCACGAGTACCAAAGCCATTTCTAACACCAAATGAGTGTTACTCAATTTCTCCTCACATTTCGTGTAAATTCCTGTATGAATAATTTTAAGAAATACCTTTAAGACTTGACTCATTAAGCTTATTATCCTATGATCACCGCAGGCTTTCGCTTTTGGTTTCTTAGGCAAGGTAATGAAAGTGGATTTTACCCAGTCAGACGGAATGGTGCCGGTCCTATAGACGGTGTTCAATAAATCTACTAACGTCGTCTGTTATCAGTTTTAGTATATCTGCATGAATTCCATCTGGTCCAGTCGCCTTCCCATGCTTCGATTACTTAATTGCATGCACTAACTCACTTTTCGTTATGTCTAAGACTTCATCTACGGTAATTACTGGGTTTGAGGCTCTGTTATCCTTAAAGAGGTTTTCAAAAAACAATTTCCATTCCCGCAGCTTTTCCTCAGTGCGCGGTAAATTTCCATTCTGATCTGCTAAAGATTTTATGCATTTACCTCTATATATACCCGCAGCTTGTTTAACTTTTTTGTGCATATTAAATGAGTCACATTTAGAATTAGTTCCTCGATATCTTTGCATTCTTTTGTTAACCTCTTTTGTTAACCTCATTCTTCTTGAACTTTTCGAATTAAATGACGTATGGATCTCTGTACTTCAATATACTTTGAAGGGTTGACATTTTATAAGTCCGACGCAAATCCATTTTCTGCAGTATCTCGTCTGTCATCCACGGTTTAAGTTTTATTGATCCCGAAGCTTTCAGTTTGTTGTGTGTAATAGAGTTAGTTGTTTCTTTGATATTGCACCATGTTGATTCGATATCTTCACTTCATTCTGATGCATTTATATTACTTAATTTAGCGTTGATTACATTTTGTACCAACGTTTCCACGTCATGTAGTCTTCTCATATCAGGGCGAAGCATCTGCCGATTTTCACACATCTTTTCAATTTAAGCTTCATTTTTGTCACGAGCAAGTTATGATCTGTGAACACATCTGCCTCTGGGTACGTTTTTACACTTCTGATGACGTTTCTGAAACGCCTGTTGTTAATGATGTAATCAATTTGGTTTCTTACATTTCTGTTTGCACTAGAGATCCATGTGTATAACCATCTAGGATGTAGTTTGAAGAACGTGTTCGTAATAATATGATCTCCTTCTTGACAAAATTACACCAAGCGATCACTCCGTTCATTAGATGTACCCACTCCATAATAGCCCATAGCTGTTTCGGGTTTGCCACAACCAACTTTCGCGTTGAAATCGCCCATTACTATGATTATGTCTAACTTGCCACAGTAAGACCTTGTCTTCTCAATGTCGGCATATAATTGCTTAACCACATCATCACGCGCATCAGCAACGGGCGCAAAGACCTGAATTAAATTCAATTAAATTCAATTGAATTGACTTGTAGCAGTGCAACACGGTCTGATATAGGAATAAACATTTTTACACATCTCGCCATCTCCTCATTCACAATGAAACCTACTCCGCTACTGTGTCGGTTGTCGTTGTCTCCGGTGTAATAAACATCGTAACCGTCCACACAACATTGTCCTAAATTAGGCCATCTCATTTCACGAATGCATATCACAGCTATATTTAGTCTACGCATTTCTCTGACAATGTTATGTGTTTTTCCACTATGATGGTTTATGGAATGGTTTACGAAGTTTATTGAATGACTTGAATAATGGATTAAGAGCAAAAGGAAAAGCTACAATACCAGATTTTGTTTTGGTATGCAAAGTATTACATATTTTACCATAAAATTTTGAGACGTTCAAATCAAGCTGGATGCTACTCTCAAAGGAAGAAGACAAGACTTTTGACGAATTGCATGTAGAGTTGTGTATGTTTGAGAGAAACTTCACAAAAAGTAGTGGAACAGCTCAACAAGAAATGTTCGTAGTAAAATGAAATACAAAGACAGCAATTAATGAAATACAAAGAACAGCTCAACAAGAAATGTTCGTATTAAAATGAAATACAAAGACAGCAATTAAGAAAAAAATTTAAAGTAAGAGGTATATGCAATTATTGCAAACAATCCGACCATTTGGGTAAAGAATTATCAGAAGTGGAATGCAGAGGGAAGACCATAAAAAATGCAAAAGATAAGAAGATAAAGGCAAATGTGACGCCGTTAGCAATCAGTAATGAGGTATGTTCTGTGGAAATGGACAAAAATAATTGGTGGATTGACAATGGAGCATCAGGTCATGTTACAAATTGCGCAGATTATTTTATCAGTTTTGAAGCATTTAAACTTCCTCACAATATTAAGTGTGCTGGAAAGAATTCTTAAATGCAATAGAATAGGGATCCATACGAATCGTGTCAATGGTTGAGGGGAGACATGAAGAAATTACTCTGAAGGGTATCTGGTATATGCCTAAAATTTCAAAAATCTGTTTTCGGTTTTAGCTGCTCAAGATTGTAATAAAAAAAATATTTCGGCACCCAAAGATGTGTTTTAAAAATTAATGATCAAATAAAATTATGAAGAACTCGTGAAGTAAACGGTACTCTATATAAAAGAATTTAAAGTGTCCGTTCATGAGCATGGTATTGATATTACTTTTGTTAATGAAGGCACACCTGATCTATTGCAACTCTATCAAGAATGGTGGGGTCATCAAGACAAACATCATATTATGGCAAAGCTTAAGAGGGAATTGATATTGAGGATAAGGCAAATACTGATATTTGTGAACGTTGGGTATATGGGAAAGTTCACCATTTGAAACACGACAGAAGTCGACAACTCCTGGCGAGCTGATATCAATAGATGTATGCGGACATTTTGAAGAAATCTTTCCAAGGGAAACGATATTTTGTTTTAGATAATTACACAAAGTTTTGTTGCTTTCTTGTACACAAATCAGAAGTACGTGGGGTTTTGAAGGATTTTCTCAGTCGCACGAAGGTGTTAGGATAAGGTGTTAGGATATCCAGTCAAAGAAATGCTAAGTGACAATGGCAGAAAATTTGATAATGAAAAAGTCTACGAGCAAACGGTATGAAACAACGATTAACTGCGCCTTATACTCCCGAGCAACACGCTATTTCCGAGAGAGACAACAGAACCGACAACATAGTTAAAATGGCTAGAACGCTGAAATATTCAAATCCAGAAATTATTTATCCTAAAGAATTATAACCTAAACTGGATAATACGGCTATCTACATTTCTAACGGAACATGAAAATCATCCATAGATGCTATAAGTCCTTATCAATTGTGGATAGGCAAGATACCTTGAACGAAGTATTTTAGAATAATTGTTTCAAAATGTTACGCTCATATTTCAAAAACGAAGTCAAAAACGAAGAAAAATGGATAAAAAAGCGATAAAAGGTCATCTCATAGGATATGATGGTAATGAACGATTCCGAATCTGGATTAAAGAAGAATTTAAGGTTATCTTGTCTAGAGATGTCAAGTTCGAAGTAAAGTCAGGAGGGTGTTGAGGCGAAGAGGGTGTTGCATTAAATACGTCAAATTACGTGAAGAAAACATAATTTTAGATGAATATTATGAGAGCGCTGAAGAATCTGTCAGTGAAGATACTGAAACTGTAACCGATAATGAAACCAATGAAATTCAAGATAGATGATAAAATACTTAGCTGAGAGATCGGTCATCTGAAGGAACACAATATTTAAACGAATTTATAATGGCGGCAGAAGATTTTAGTGATGTTAATTTAGTTCCTAAAACTGTTGAAGAAACGATAAAACGTGAAGATAGAGTTAACTGGAAACAGGCAATGGACAAGGAAATTGGTTCATTAAGAAAGAATCAAACATGGGAACTTGTAAATTTACCAAAAGAGCCAAAGCAACATCTGTAAATAGGGTTTTCAACTAAAGAGTAATACAGATAATAACATAAGCAAGTATAAAAGCTCGTTGTTGCGAAGAGTTTCAATCAGCTGTGAGGGTGTTCATTACAGTCAAACAGTCAGTCCAGTTGCAGAGATGACAACAATCCGGTCGATTGCTCTACCAATTAAGGCTCATGGGCACTTATTTGAAGACACAAATAATTTTTAATATGTATTAGTTTTCCGTATCTTTTAAGATATGCAACTTATATATCATGATTTGTTTTGGCCACTTGTTTGCTACCGTCGATCGATTTATTCGTCATCGGATAGTTGAAGCATCCTGCATGTTTTTATTAATTTCCTCTCCGCTTTGCTGGCGGTCGCATGTTTAATTGAATATTTGATGTTTCGTGGATAAACCTCCGCGCTGGCATTCTTTAATAGAGTAAATTGTGAAATTAATATTTCTTACTACTTATGTCTCGAAAAAATGTTTACCCCGCCTGGGACTCGAACCCAGACCTCTCGATTGCTCTTCCAATTGAGCTAACGGACACTTATGCGAAGACAGAAATAATTTTTAATATGTATTTTTGTTACATATCTATTTAGATAGGCAACTTATATATCAGGATTTGTATCAGGCTAACTGATTTGTAACTTATATATCAGGAAATATTCAATTAAACATTCGATCGGCAGCAAAGCGGAAAGAAAACAAATCCCGATATATAAGTTGCCTATATTAATAGATACGGAAAACAAATACATATTAAAAATTATTTGTGTCTTCGAATAAGTGCCCGTAAGCTCAATTGGAAGAGCAATCGACTGGCAACCGAGAAGTTCGGCTTCGAACCCCGGCCTGGTTAAACATTTTTTCGTGACACAAATAATAAGAAATATTAATTTCATAATTTAATCTATTTTTGTATTGTTATTTATTTTGATTTATAATGTAAATAAAGCCCCCTTAGTGATAATTAGTTATTTATTATTTGATTATTAATTGTTTTTCCCCTTTCTGCACACCCCGTTACGCAACCGTGACAATACCTCGTATATATATAAAACAAAACCGAAACATTGAATCCAATGTATGTGCAGCTTAGAAATAAATAAAATATTATCCTTTATAAGGAGACTGTTGCATTCAGTCCTATCAAATCCTCGACGATCTAAAACTAGGTCTATCCTATAAATAAATCGAAATAGATTTACATATTATGCAGATTTAAAGAGGCCAGCTGGCTTACAACAAAAACATTACCTATATACTTTTAATGCATTCATATATAAATAGTTTGTACCTTATTTTGTGTACATATACGAGTATGTATAAACGTAGATGTGTAAGAATATGTACTAGAATGTTGGCATTATGCGGTATGATAATTTAAAACTAGTTTTTTATAGTGTGCGGAAACTTGAGCAGAAACCTTTTTGCTTCTTGTCACGTAGTTTCCTAGTGTCTACGTGAAAAGTATTTTTATGATAAGCTCAACCAGTTTTATTAGTTCATATCTGATAAAATGGAATTTTGATTTAAAACCTGTGTTTTACATAAGAACTAAGTTTTAAGTATTTAATCAGACATGGAATATATCATAAAATAAAATATTTTTGATGAGTTTTAAGGTTATAATCGTTTATAAATACAAGCAAACCGCCAATATGTTAAAAGTAACAAGATCGAAATTTGACTGTTGCAGCCAAATTTCAACTGTTGCCAGTACATCTTACTGCTAACATATTTTATCACATGGCTCAAACTTCAACATTTTAAATGGTACACTCTAAATATTATTAGATCTTGATTCGACTTCATGAAGCCAAATTCGACGATATTATACTTGGCATCATAAATAGCCGCTTTAACTGTTATTGTTATGAAAAGAACGTACGTGGTAAGGATTTATTTTAACAAGAATGCGATATGGTTTTGTACATTATTGGTACGTTTATTATTGGTACTATGCACTCTGCCGAGAGTTATAAACCCAACTCTAGGTACAAACTTCATGTTTGTTACTTATGGATATCAATTAGTAACGACCACCTATTCCTATTGTACATCATCTTTGTACATAATCGTAGCGACGAGCACTATCCCAAACAGATGATGTAAAAGCGCATATTCGTTTTGCGCACTCCTTCTTAATTTAGTCTTTAAGCAGTAGCCATTAGTAATGTATTGATTACAGTTAAGTTTATTAATTTTCAAGCGGTAGCCATCTTTACCTTGCGATGCTGTTCGTAATAATTATTAAGTAATGTATTAATTAATGTAATTAGTGTAAGTGTTATATAAAATAATAAATAATTTCAGTTTGCCTTGCTGAATGTATTTAACAAGTTTATATAGTAATTAAGATAGAATTCAATAAATAATACGATTAACTGAATCTTTTGCAATCGTTATAACATAATAAAATATATGAATCGTTGAAACGTATTTAAATTAATTAAATAATATTCTTAAATTTGGCAATTGTTGCAGTTGTAAAAGTATTTAAGTATTTTGCTAAAAACATATAATAAGATTGTAATTAAGAAATTAAAATAATTAATACGAAATGAAAACCTTAAAAATAATTTAAAAAAAAATGTAAAAACTATGTCCATTGGCGTGAGACCTTAATTCGCGTAATGATTAGTTAGTTACTAATGGAAATTTTGTGAAAAGTTAGTTTAGGTTTTTGGTCTCACTTTGTACTTATAATGAATATGTAGATATTCTGATTATTTACAGAAAATGTATAAAGACCAAAACATATCCTCGAAATTTTTGCAGGATTTTTTTCCATCCAAATACGAGGATAGTCCTAAAAATACCGGATGTGGCGTATAGATGGCTGTTGTTGTTTGAAAAGAATGACTATGGTAGCAAGCTTATAAAGCCACCCTTAGAAAGCTTAACTTTGACGTTTGACGACGCTACGTTGCTTAGCATTTGGTTAAAAGCCATCAACAGTGAACGCTCTCAGTGAATTTGTAAACATTGAAAAAATTGGTCATCGATATATGATAAAGTATTATCATTTGAGTCTCAATCCAACCAGTAGTAAAGCAAAGCTAGATTCTTTGGAGGGAGTCTGCTCCTTCGTTTACAAGAGCAAAATATTGGCTGAAAGAGTTTAAACGAGGCCGTACGAGCTGCCAAGATGAATATCGCAGTGCTCGGACACATGAGGTGACCTTGCCAGAAATGGTGAAGAAAATCCATGAAGTTGTATTAGATGACCATCGACACAAACTGCCCTACATCGCAGATTGTCTGAAAATTTGGATTTCTCACAACAGAACAAAAACAGCGCCGTGAAAAGATTGTGGATTCTGTTCTAGATAACTATTTCGAGGAGTTCGACGATTCTCACTATAAACAAGGCATCGAAGCTATTTTTTGTGTTCTTTTGGTAATTTTGGATCTAGCCTCGTAATATCGCGGAATTCTTAGTCCTTAGATAAAAAGAAAAGTAAATATTGGTTGTTTTCTGAAGCACTAACTAAGAAAACATGAATATTGTAATCCTGACATTGGGAATAATAAAAATTAGGTGTAAGGAGATTTATCTTCATGATAAAGGGCACTAAAAAATTACAAATACCATCCTTACAAAATTCACAAACCCCAAAAATTCCCAAGGAGATCCTGAACTGAAAGTACATTCTATTAATTAAGAAAATATTGTGGAGATACAAAAGTTTCATATTGTTAATTGTCACATTATGGTTTATGATAAACCTTTCAGAAAGGTGAAGGATTTATAAATCACAAATAATAAATAAATAAAACTTTATTGGCATTATCAAATACAATGCCCTATCTACATTATAAAAACAAAACAAAAAATAAGAATACCCAAAATTATTAACTACAATACATAACTCAATTTGCATACTTAAATTATTTCCTTACCCACTTCTAGGAGAAGAAAAGGCTAATTTCCGTCCTACGACTTCTTCCCATTCATCCCTCAATCTACAATCCACTATTACTCCTACCATACTAATTACTTAATGCATCTCTCATCTATATTCCACCTCTTTCTACCAATTTTACTATAATTTTTCTTTATTTTTTCATTTTACCTTCTTTTATTTATTTCCATCATACTTTTATTCATTATCTCCTTTCCCTCCTTATCCAAACCTACCCTCCAGTTTTCCCGCATTTCCTTTTCTCTCCACGCAATCTCCTCACATTACTTTATCCAGTGCATCCAGTTTTCCTCTTTCTTTCCGCATATTATATACATTGTCATGTTCTATCATCAATACTTATTTCCACCTTCCTCACTCTCACATCTAAATTTTAAAATCATTCTCTTTTAACCATGCTTAATTCTGATACTAGATACTTAGCCATCCCCTCCTCACCCCTAATCCACTTATACTTACTATTGTATCTACTTTCATTAATTCTTCCTTCCGTCTCTTGCCTTTCAACATCCCTCGTCCTCTCCATGAACTCATTCTCTGCACCCAACTTCCAATAATCTTCTCAAACCATCTATCGTCAACCATCCAATACTCTTATTCATATTTATTCTGTGCTAGACGCATTCATTCTCACTTCCATCTCCTCCCCCATTCAGAATTCCCTCCTCCCTGGATACTTCCCACAACAACTTACTCCCTTCATCCTTCCATACCTTCCCCTCAAATTTCAACATCCTTTTCACTCCAGTTGTCCAACATTTATATTTTCCAATTTTCTGCATTACAATCTCATTCCTCGTATTCCTATCCAATCCCAACATCCTTTTCACAAATACAACCGGAACTTCCTCCAGCCTCTCTCTTTCCTCTACCGCCCATACTTCAGCTCCATATATCATTATACTATTCACACAAACTTCAACCTCTATTATCTTCAACCTAATTCTCACTGACTCACTGAACATTCTCTCCTATACCATCCTCATTCTCTCTATAACTCCATTCGCCTTCTTCGTAAGCATTTCCACTTGTTCCTTACACAACCAATTTTGGGCCAATAAGATAGCTAAAATTTATATTTCTTTACAATCTCAATCATATGTCCCCCTATATCGAATACATCCTTTCTACATTCTCTACCTCTCTTCTTACACATCATTATTTTTGTCTTTTCCACATTCACTTCCAATCCCCTTCTATCCATATATCCCTTTACTTTCCCAAACATTTCTTTTGTCTCGTCCCTATCACTCGCAATGCATACTATATCATCCGCATAGGTAAGAGACCACATCTTCACACTTCCAATTTTCAGTTAACCCGCCTGACCCTTTTCCAACACCTCTTCTAAATCTGCTGACAGTATTAATACTGTCAGCTGTCCCCGTACCTCTTATGAATCTATTCTGCGTATGAGAATTTCCTTCCCACAGACTTCTTCTTCTATAAAGCCCATCCAATAACCACCACTCCCCTATAGATCCCAACATTCATTCTTTTTCCTTTCTTATAAATTGGTACAATTTCTCCTTTTTTCCATTCATCCCTCTCATCCAGCCCTCTCAGCACTCTAACCTCTCATTTCCATTTTCTATTCATTTCTCTTACTAACGCGTATAACCCATTCTCATTCAGACATTCCCATACATCCACTGGCACCATATTCTCACCTGCTGCTCCTCCTTAATTCCATTTATTCATCTCTTCCCTAACCCTAACCGTTAACATAAGATATTGGACTTATCTTGATAGTCCCACACTCTTTAAAGCCAGGCAAGACCGTTCGAATATGCTAAAATTGTCGCCACATTCATTAGATGAATATGGCACCTTAAGAAGAAAATGGATGTAAGGTCCAATTAATAAGAGAAATGCTAAGTCAGTGTTAGTATAAATAATTCATTTACTATTACAACTGTACGTAGCTTTTCAATATATACGACAGATAGGTTATTGAATAAACGACATTCCTTAGTTAGACGTTATGCTGGTAGTTTCATTTGTGACCACCCGCTGTTCTAAATTTAAATTACTCCAATATTTGCCAATATTTAATTTAATTTAATACGGTAATATAAAAAAACTGCTATCATCTAGCCCACAAGTATTAAGTTATAGCCCTTACAAATCTCATCCTGTTCATATTTCTATGAAATTATTTTCACATAATAAATTACATATTGCTTGTAGTTATATTTGGTTCTAATGACGAAATGACATGAACACAAATTTGCAGAAATACATTAATTTATAATATTTTTAGAAATACGTTGCATACACATAAATTAAGTATATTTAAAATTATTTCAAATAGCCAGGTTTAAAATATTACCATATTTGATTTATATACTTTCATTAAATCAAATTTTCAATAAGGCTTTTCTAGTAATATTCTTCCTAATAAAATTAAATCATCAAGACTAAATTTCCATGATAGAAAGAACACGCTTCATGTAAAACATAATTGTGCTCGCATGTCAACTTTTTAACCCTTTCCGAATTCGGAAGTAGCGCGCTCGGTTTTCGGAATGCAGGCAGGTATATTTATTATACAAATCACATTAGTCAAACAGCGAGAGAAAGAGAGGGATGCTCATTAGACTCATAGAAAATAAAAGGAAAGAGTTATAGGAAGAGATAGCGTCGTCTCTTACGTAAAAATTTTATTTCATAGAGGTGAACAAGTAATCTTAGACAATTTTTATTGTTATTCTAGAAATTATTTAATAACTACTCCGTTTACACAACCGAGCAACAGATTAATTAAATGTCTCATCTTATTGATGATTTGCTAGTATTCCAGTGACTATTTCAATGTGTGGTTTTTACATCTTTACTACAAATGTATAAATACCGACAAACAGAATTAATCACGTGATTACTGACAAATCAATGATAAAATCAAAGATGTAATTAATCTCTTGTTGTGTTGTCTAAACTATACTCAGTTCCAGTCACCAGATTTAGATAAGTGGTGACAACATTAAGTAATTTCTGGAGGAAAAAATAACCACCTTCCTAAAATTTTGTAACAGAAGTTTCCTTCAATCCACGCCTTTTAAGCGGCTGGCGACAGCGAATGCCACCGGCTCCGGCAACACCCCAAGAGTAGCTTCAATCGCTTCAAGAGAGCAGGAATCAATCGCTGATATAGATGAAGACCAAGTTGCACACGATATAACAATCATGCGTAACATAATGAGTCAGATTTGAATTAATACTAATGCAATATCCAAAGTGGCAAGATTACGGAAAAATGCTCAAACACCAAGAGCATTAAAGATTACACTGACATCTCAAGATATTGTAGAGTCAGTTTTGAAAGAAAACCATAAACTACGGAACTCCGAAATCAAAATCTCCTGAAATCTCCTTTACAATTATCCTTAAATTTCATTAAATATATAATCGCTTCATTCAGTATAATGAGTTAATTAATATGCCAATCAAATGTTTTAATGGAATATAAAGTAAACAGTGACAGTTTATAAACACTATCTTATTTTTCGCCCATATAAGAATTTTCGAATCAATATATCCTTCTATTTTCTTATAATTTTATGAAGTATAAATGATAATTTCTGAATTACAATTGACTAATCTGAATTACATTTGATACTATCTGAATGATACTTGGCTAATCTGAATTAGAACTAAAATATAATTGATCGATTCTGAATTACAATTGTAAAAAGTCTAATCTAAATTGAAATCTATTTAAGTGAGAAAAGATTAAACTGAACCTGATCTCCTCTTGTCAACGTGAATACATTATGATAGTAATATAAGAACTCAAAGAGTTAGATATAGATTTACGCATATGTACTCATATTCATATGGTACATAGGTTAAATAGTTCCTTATATTCAAACCAACAACAACAGATTGAATCAGTCATATATATTTCGATCACGAAGAATGATATGTTGTTGTTTTACAATCACGTGTTTCATTTCAGTGCCAAACCGTTTTCGCGACAATGGATGATTGATTAATTCTTCGTCGCCGGTATTTACATTGAAATTACAACTACGCGCGAAAATGTAAGTATTAGATCTTTCTTAATTTTTGTCTGCTCTTGTTACTTGTATTTTGACTAAAAATGTGGGATTGATATAGTACTTATTACCGATTAAAAGACTAAAGTTTAGAGCCACGTCACAAATACAACATATATCACATATGACAATCGACGGCAAATTCATTCTTCCTTTTTCTATTTTGAGGAAAGGAGGCGAATAGTACACAGACTTTTGGCTTTAAACTAATTTTTAAGGACTTGACTTTGGATTATAACCATGCCATTTTTTTTGCCTTTACTTAGCTCTTAGAACACAAATCAAAACTGAAAAATCTTATCTTGCACAATCTTTTCATTTTGGAGATATAGCCCCTCAAAGTGTCTTGACATGCGTAAAAAAATCATTCATAAAACGGTTTTAACACGGTATTACTCACTAAAAATACTTAATACCATACTTGTAATGCAGCGTTTCCCAAGATTTTTAATTGGGACACCTCGCGACCCCATAAATATAATATAACTTTCTAATGTATAAAATTGTTGTAGACAGGTGACCAAAAATTGTACAATAAATGAAACTAACTTTTCATTACGAACGTT
>WYDF02315473.1:0-14730 GCA_009867245.2 Adranes taylori
ATATTAAATTAAAAATCATTAAAGTTAAACATTAAACATTGAAGGATTAAAGAAGTGTTCTAAATCCAAAAAATGTAATGTAACAGTGAATAATTAAATCTAGTTAACAATTTTGACCCAGATAGATACGGAATAAAAGATGTACCAATGAAATATGTAGTTTTATTTTTTAAACACAGGATCAATTGGGATAAACAAACATTTAAGTTATTAAAATCAATGTATTTATTGTTTCAATTATATTTAAATAAAGTTATGTCATATGCAGGATGTCTGTTACATAAATGACTCACTACATAATTCTTATGTTTCGCCCTGTATATACAACTAGGTATTGGACATTTGAATGCTGGATACTTTTGACACTCGTATTTTTTGTGACGCCACAATGATCTTTGTGCTTTATACGATCTATCGCATGTATCACAGAAAAATGGTTTATCTAAAAATAATTAATTTTATTATTATCATCATTAAAGATTCGTAATAAATTAAAATACAACTACACATCTACTACGACACTAGTTAACTACTAGTTAACATTTACAGAAGTCCACCCTCTAAAAAGTTGTTAATCAGTTTGTTCTAGAATTTCACTATATTATGGTGCAGTAAAAGAAAGACCAAGTGCAATAAAAGAAAGACAAATGTACCAATTGTGATTTATTTATTTAAATAGGCGTAATTGTATATAAAAATTAATATAAAACAAATATGCTCATAAACTGAATGTGCTCATAAAGCAAATGTGCTCATAAAGCTAAACATATAGTGCAGCGAAGCAGCTATAATAGAGTAAAGAGCAACAGTACGAAACATACAGCAAAGAGAAGCGTCGAGCAAAGAACATCATAATTGATTTCAGCGAGATGGATATATTGTTACCAGGGCCGCGCCTAGGTTTATTAGCACGGCCCTGATTTTATTAAATCGTATGTCTTCATTAAAACTGTGGCGTTTATTGAAAATGTATGAAACGAGTTTTAGTGAAAATTTATAAGACAAGATAAATAAACCATAAGCTACAAACAGTGAATTCCACAATTTACATCAACAATTACGCGAGAATCTGTAATTGTTGTTTCATTCTTATTTTTAGAATGCACATTTCTACATTTGGTTCTATACCGGACTATACTATATAAAAGATGCAGCGCTACAGAGCGATGAAATCAAGCAATCTTGTACGTTTCGCTCAGCGATGTTAACATGCATATTAGCTCTTCTCTATGAGCATCTCCAGGGAACCTCCAACGCTACGCTAGTGTTCCTGCTTTGCTCGCCGCTCCACTATGTGTTGAGCCTAAAGCCAGTCCCTGACGATATGTGTATTTGGTTAATATGCGTCATCCGGGCACAATCGCATGGCGTATGGGAGCTCAACTTCGGACATGTGTTATGCTTAATGTTCGCGTCGATTGTCGGTAAACTAGCACAAATCAAAGAGGAACGCATACATTCTTACATATGCATTCAACTTGGCGTATGCATTTGACAAATGTATGCAGTTGGCGTGTATTCGCCGAATATACACATCGTCTGGGACCGGTATAAGATACAAACGTTACAGAAATTGAAACAAAAGAATAACAGGTTCGAGTGCTTTAGAGTAATTGTTTAATTAGAAAAACAATGTGTCCTACTCCAAAATAGGGTTTGATTCAGAAAACGAGAATCAAATATGTGACGCGTTTCGACACTACAATTGTGTCATCATCAGACTAAAAAGAAAATTTGAAACAAAGAAAATAAGTACGCATATTTTTAAGTATAATAAAACATTCATTCTCCTTTGTAAGTTGAACTTTGGTTCTCCTAATTTCCGGTCGGTTGTTTAGCCCACTACACTAACCCACTACACTAGCCCACTACACTAATTATCACAAACCGCCTTTCGGCAACACATGGTTTTCGTGAAAACTGAAATTGATATAAATAAGTCAAAACAATACTAGCAATGACACTTATCTGATGACACGAAAACCATGTGTTGACGAAAGGCGCACTGCGAATAATTGTTTGCAAATAAGAACTCCCGTATACGTTAGCACGCGAGAATGTTCATTTGTTCTTTGGTCCCTTAGTGTAGTGGGCTAAACAACCGACCGGAAATCGGGAGAGCCTGGTTCGATTCCTTGATGAGTTAAATTTTTTCAAAGATACAATTGATCATATTAATTTCAAACAATCATATTATTACACCAAGTGACCCATAAACACTCATGAATTGTCTATTTCATATTAATAATGTTAAACCTATTCCTATTCCTGTTTACCTATTCTTGAATCTTTATTTGACTAAAATCGAATGATGATTTTATTACAAATGAAATTTGTAATTTGTAATAATGTAGAGAAATTTTTTCGTTTTGTTATATTAATTACATGGTATGAGAATATTTAAAACGATTTGAAACCAAGTAAAAGATGGTTTAAAGATCAAAATCCTTACATTACTATAAATTGGAAAATAATTGAGTTGTTAAACAAGTTACAATTCACATGTTATTAAAAACATGAAGAAGAAAGAAAAATTAAATTTATGAATTAATGTTTCGTTTCATGGCATCCTAATGAATATTAAAGTTTAACCAACTAACCCAATTTTTTTTTTATTACAACTTTTTAAATTACAAGAACTAACCTATCAAAACCAGACACTTAATATCTGCAACCCATCGAACAGTAAACTAGACATAAACGGGTCATAAAGCAAAAGATCTAACAATCAATCATGATCCAAATCAAAAATTTCTTTAAAATGTCCCAGTTCTAAAAATCTGAGCTGTGTCGTTTTGAAGTTAATTATTTACTATGACAAAGTTGTAAAATTCTAGCGTCATTTCTTAAAGAGAAATCATGATTTCAACTTAATATGTGCTCCGCAAAATTTGGTTTGTTTTAGGACGAATCAACCTAATCGCATTCAGATGTTCCTTAAATCTCACTTCAAATCTCTTGTTTGTCATGCCTATAAAAATATCTCGCAATGACATTTCAATGAATAAACACCTGAAAGTTCAAGCAGAACCAGTTAGTCTTTATTATTTTTAATGAAGAAAATTTATTAATGATATTAAAGCCAATATTAACACCAAACTTTTTAAATAGATATGGTAATCAATTGCTCAAAATGAATTGATCAATTAAATATAATTGATATCATGATTCTAATTAAGACCATATAAAAATATATTAATTGAAGATCGGAATGCAGTTCGCTTCCGTTACTACTAACACAAATACATTTTACTAAGAAATATCTCACATGCATATTGAATTATGAATTATATACAGATGCAATGCGAATCTTCAATTAATAGTTAGTTACAATATTATTTTAATTTGGTTTAGCCATTGCTAGATTCAGAATGTAAATAATTACTTAGATATTTTAAATTTATTTTCACTTGGAATATAAATCAACATTATTTATATTTCCAAATTGTATTATACTACAATGAATTAATTGAAATATTTTAAATTCAATTAGATCTTTAAGCTTTAACATTGCTTTAGATTTAATAAGTTTAAATAAGCTCTAAAATAAGTTATATCATCAAGGGAGTTTGGAATCAACTTTATTTCTTCTCCAAAATTATTAAAGTTTATAAATTGAAATAAAATACAAAAA
This sequence comes from Adranes taylori, assembly GCA_009867245.2. Classification (NCBI taxonomy): domain Eukaryota; kingdom Metazoa; phylum Arthropoda; class Insecta; order Coleoptera; family Staphylinidae; genus Adranes; species Adranes taylori. Next base: position 3,635 of record WYDF02315473.1, read on the forward strand.
CAAATCTATTCTTTCTTTTCATCTACAATTCAACTAAGGACATTAAAATCAAGTAAAATCATTGCAACCAAAGTAAATTAGTAATAAATTTTAAAAGTTCAAAATAAATCTTTTAAAAAACCCATACTGGAAACTAAACTTGGTGTATTATTAAACAGAAGTTTAAAATCCCTTAATAAATTTTTATTGGGGTTAATATTGAATTTAACAAATTTACCCTCTCGTAACAAACTTCTACCAATTTGATATAAGTTGAATGATATAGAATTACTAAGCAGTTCCCGTTATCAGCCTTAATAAACGTTGCATTATGATTGGCACTCAAATCCCTAATGTCTTTCAAAATAGGGTGTCTATTTTTAATTTTCAAATTCTTAAATCTACCTACAACCTTTAATACGTTATTAACAAGTTCTGTATCATTACTAATATGCATATTATTATAAAATATTAGAAACAACTCAAATATCAAACAATGAGTAGGAGCACCTTTGTTTTCCTAATTAGAAAATGAAACATTGATTTTCTTTATATATCAGCAATTTGAAAATGTTTGATAATTAAATGTCTTTTCATTGAAGATTTATGTTTGCAAGCAAAATGGCAATTTGGTATTGTACAAAATAAATTTGCGCTCTTCCCGCATTCATACTGGCGATGCCTCAGAAGCGTATAGTGATGTTTGTATCTTTTACTGCACGTTATGCAGTAATAATCTAAAAGATTTAAGAATTAAAAGGTCAAATGTGTTAATATGATTTATTTTATAGAAATTTTATATATATTTTATTATTCCTTGGTTTGAAGTAAGTACTCAATTTCCTGAATCCATATTATCAAAACGTAATCGCTGGTTACTTGGTAACTTTTGAATGCAAATGGTGCATCCTTGAACACAGTACAACAGCTTTTTCCAACCTTTTCGCTCTTTTGGAATTCAAGTGAAAATGATCAAGTTCTACGGAACCACAGCATTCATGTAAAAATATTTTGATTAACAAGCATTAATGGAACCAAAAAATTACCATCATTATAGTCGTTTATTTCATGTAATATGTCTCTGCTGAGAGCATGTTATAAATAATAAGATAGGTGCAAACTATTGTGCGAATTAAAATATATTAAGAATATTACATATAATATGAGAGTAAGAAATAATAGACCTATTGTAGAGGGTACCTTGTTATAATGTCTAGTGTACTTACTGTTGTTATTGTAATTGAGGGATATTAGTTATAACGTGTAGGATATTTGTTGTTATTGTCTTCCAGAGATATATTCCACGTTAGCTCATTTATCTTTTTTGAGTGCAATATTAATGGGAAATTTTCAGTAATATAGCCTAGGCTTCGAGGTAATCAAAACCTAGTTGATACCTAAAATAGGAAATTGCGGACTGCCGTTCAATAGAAACATTGTTGCTTACAGTTAGTTACCTTGTTAACTAAACTTACGTAGTCAGGATCTTATGATGTAATGTGTAGTATCGACCATTAATTAATTGCACTATGTATTTACAATTAATTAATGGTATTTAATATTGTATTTAATCTACAATATTAAAACTGGTTAATCTTTTATATTACGAGCCGTCTTCGTTTTGCTTGGCAATGTTATGTTTCTGTTGAATGTCAGATTACGTTCGTTTTACCAGCTGTATATTATGACTGACTGAGGTTTGGAGGAATCTGTAGTTGACACTGGTGGCTGATTCGGTATGCTTACGGCACGCTTGTATGAAATTAGTGTAATTAGCGAGTACTACTTTGCAAATCATATATGACTGGTTTTCTTTAGAGTTGAAATATCGATTGTTATATCCCTGCTCGTATTTGATAATTCAATTGTCGATTTCTAGTCGATCTAAGACCTACAAATTTATAGTTGATATAAGGAAATGGCGTTCCGGACTAGTACCCTTGTTCGTGGTATGTGGCTAGAATGGTGGGGCAGACGGAGGCTACATGGCAATTTCTACGCAAGGTGGGTTCTTTTTGGTTCAGCGTCTGAAAGCACTACAAGCCAAATGATATTATAAGTTCGCCTTAAAAGTTAAAAGTATTAAAAGTTGATGTTAAAATTGTCAGGCTGAAAGGCTTGGTCGCTTGTCAGGCTGAAAACTCGGCCAAGCTAGATGTTTATCTCAGATGCGGAACGTAGTGGCGGTTCCTGTGAATCACGGCCGTAAGGTGAATACCAAGTGTATTCCTGGAATTAGCTAGTGACGCGGTCGAGCAGAAAATTTCAAGCGTTTTACGTATCTTTGTTTGCACCCTTTAGAGCTTGTCATTTTAAAAGTCTTTTTGTTGAGTAGACCTAAAGCAAAGTTCTAAAGTCTACTGTAGGTCCTTGCTTTGTATATATAATTATTTACAGTCAGTTTTATGCTGAAAAAGGGACGAAGCCAGCATTTACAGTTCAGGGGAAGAATTGATCTTGAATTCGTACGAAACTGCATATCGTTTCTTATGATGATGAATTTGAATAATACTTAAATTTCATTTTTATATATTGAATTTAGTGTTGTGCTCAGTCAGGCTTAATTACTCAAGGGCGGAACAAAGTATTATGTTTTGATTAAATAAGTTTATTTAAAGTGATATTATCCTCGCATTTTTGCATGCGTTAGGGAGCTAATTCTTGCATCGGATTTATGAAACCCATTTTTAAAGTGAACAAACATATTTTTCATAAAGGGCATTGAATGGTTCAGGTTGGACTCTGCCATGCAATTTAATACATAGATTTACCCTTCAGGTATTGTGATCTTGATATTGCTGATTTTATTAAGAGCATTTAAGTGCTGTGATAATTGATAAATAACGATGATCCAAATTGTTATGTGTTGTAAGTAATTCCTTATTTTACTGTTTATTGTTGTATATGTGTTTTGCGGCAATCATTTTAATCCGTCATTTTAATCCGTTATTTCAATCAATCATTTTAATCCGTTATTTTATACGGGAAGCAGTGGTTGAGAGTGTCTAAACTAACAATAGAATTATTCGTGGGAATACTTAGGCTTGCTTCCGATTGCTTTACATAAGAATAGTTACTTGAACTTATGATACTCTGATAATGATATATTGTTTATTTTGTTCGTATCTCCTTGAATAATACCTTCTCAAAGTAATACATATTCAACTTAGTATTATGTCCAAAGAATATTTTTTTCTAAATAGCTGCGAGAACTTAGTTAATTATTATTCTATGATATAACTTCATACAGATATGTTGTTTATTTGTTTCGTATTTAACCTTGAATAATAACTTCTCCAAGTAATAATTTAACTTGATAATTATTTCAAAATAATAAATTGTTAAAATAGTGCTAGACTATTTATATGATTAACTTACTGTGGTATATTCATGAACAGATTTAATTGTTATTTTGGCGTATCTTATATTTATTTATATGTTGTGAAAATTTTGATATAAATATTTTAAAATAAATTATTATGGTCGTGTTATATGAGGTTTATACTTATATGCACATTCTGTGAACTTATCCGTACATAGGTACTGGCGCTCATCTGGGTAAGTTTTAGGGAACTTCTGTTGTCTGGACATATTACTCCTCATCGGATTCTACGCTTATCTCCATCGGACTCGCGACTAGTTGGGCAATTCAATCTCAGAGGACGTATGGGCTGACTATCCCGTGAAGAAGTAGTCAACCTATCACATTCGATACAAAAAAAAAATGCAATTGATATATCTATCTAAATATACTTAGTATAGATTATTAATAAATTTCTTTAGTATAATAATTAATAACAAATACTAATGTGAAATCCGCACCTGTTTTTTGAAATATGAATGTTGAATTCTGTGTCTGATTGTCGATATACATACGCGGATTTCAAATTCTACAGAAAGGAGACAATTTCTATCTCCTTAATACTTGTTAAATAAGAAAAATCTTGTTCGCAAATGTATGATATATTAATTGCTTTCCAATGAATTATCACTTTCAGCAGAAATCCAAAATTTGTTCCAAACCTTATAAAACATTATCAATGAGCCATCCGATTGTAAGTAACAAAGTTCTTCTTCTTTTAAAATTCAGTTCGAGGATGGACGGGAGTCTGAGAGAATGATTCCTCACACAATCGTACAGGGATGGAAAATAATAATAATTTTTCTTGTATAGCTCTTCTAAATGGGATAGAATAAAACTTTAAATTTGTTGGTACATATCAATATTCACTTGTTAGTCCCGCCAGGTTTCCTTTTACAACATGATCTTTCCATAAGTTTAATTTTCTTTTAAATCCAAGAATCTTGTCACTTGAAGTTAGTATCTTTTCTCCACTGGTTTACCGTAACTTATTCAGTTGACTCAAGTGATACAAAATAGTAAAATATTGTTTTTCGATTTGTTGAACATGAGTGTGCATTTCATTCGTAACAAAAGATTTTATGTAGCCAATCGAGGAATCAGAAATGTTAATAAAATTCTTCCAAGAAACATCTTTTCGTCCCAGATAAGCAGATAAAATATGAAATATATTTGTTCCTCTGCTTGTCTCAAGTAATTCTTTATAAATGCTAGAACATAACATTTGTTGCTTAAATCTGTTGAGTGGTCCACCTCTTCAACATCATGTGACATATCATTGATTCGAAGACTTAATGTATTGCTCAAATGGAATATTTTCAATTTTCCTTACTGCATTTTCTCCCAACATTTTATCCGATATAATTTTACATGCAAGCATTATCAGATCGACCTCATCGAGAATGCGACCGAATCGCATTCTCATCGACCATATGGCTGCTCCTTTTGCAATAAACTTTGCTGCCAAGTGTTTATAAAAACTGTACGCTGTTTTTTTTGTTGAGATTTTAACAGAGCTTTGAAATAATTAACACTCGATGATAATATCACCACTACAATTATTAAACAGAAAAAACCTAAACCACATTCTGACATCCCACTCCTTCCAAATGCTTTTCCTTACTTTGCTCCAGCCTCTTACTTCTCCCCCTCTTTTCCATCCTATCCTTCCAATTACCAGTTCCTTCGCCTAATCTATTCTAATATTTTTTTCATTATTTCCTTGTTCTTCTTTTCATGTCCCATATACACCCTTCAATTCTCAGCCATTAATCTTTGTTTCTCATTCCATTCTATTCCTCTACACCCTTTCACTCAATCCTCCCACGTTTCCTCCTCCACATCACACACTCTACATCTTCTATACTTCTCATTCATCCAATACTTATTTCTCCTTTCCTCACTCCCACACCTAAATCTCGTTATCATTATATTCCCTATCATACTCATCTCCGCTAGTAAAGAATTAAACAGCATGTCTTCCAACATCAAATGCCCATATTTCTTGTTGTACCTTCCTCTTGTTATTCTTCCAAATCTCACTTGGCTTTCCACATCCTTTAATCTCTGTTCAACATCAATCTCAATCCTATAGTACCATTCAAACATAGACCATACGCACCTCTCATATACCCTTCTTCTTTCTCTAACCCATTCATTCTATTGTTCTTTCTTACATCTAATAGCTTCAAAATATACATTTTTCACAATCCTCTCATCCACATCTATCATTACTTTTTGTTCAAAACTTGCCATATTCTTCATTCCATACAACCAACATTTTACTTCATTTAATTCTTATAGCACAATCTCATTGGCCGTAGTTTTCTCTACCTCTAACATTCTCGTCATATATTTCATTATCATGCTTTCCAAGTCCTTTCCCTCTTCACCGCCCACACTTCTGTGCCATACACATAATACTCCTGATACACAGTTCCAATATCATCATCCTCATACTCACCGAATCTCCAAACCTCTCCTTCCACACATAGCCCATTCTTTCTACCGCCACCTGAGATTTCCTTGCTAACATTCTCACACGCTCATTAGTAGACCCGTTCCTACTTACCATATACCCTAAACATTTCATTTTCTATACCATCCCACTTATATTTCCATTCACTAACAACTTGTCATTTTTGCTATCTCTGACTCACTCTTCTTACACACCATTACTTTCGTCATTACATTCATCTTGTCCATATTTATTTCCAACTCTCTTTTACACATGTACTTGCACATACAATTCATAACTTGAACCACTCTGACTCTCAGACTCCAATTTAACTCTGACTTATGCACCTTCATATAGACTTCTCACTCTGTTATACATTCTTTCATAGATCTCAACGTCTCCCACTTTCTTCCACAGCAACCTTCTCACAATTTTGTCGAACGCTGCCTTCAAATCTATAAACAGTAGATATAATGTTTTAATCCCTACTTAACTCTACATTTATAATATACTTTAGAGTAACTATACTGCCAGCAGTGCCCTTCCCCTGGACATATTCAGACTGTGTGTTTGACAAAACTTTTTTTTTCATAATTACATGTTACAATTTCAACACTCTCGCATATATCCTATACACCCCATTCATAATCGTTACCTCTTCTTTCCTCTTTTCCAATCCTCTGGTACTGACTCATTTCCCATCCAAACCCTATTTACATACCTTGCCAGTGCCTTCATTCTTTTATCATCCAGCTTCTTCCATACACCTACTAGCATTCTGTTAGGCCCTCCTGCACTCCCTGTCTCACTTCATTCTTTATCATCTCTCACACATCATCCTCTCTAATGTACACTCCACTAGCATCCACTACTATTTCTTCCTCTGAACTATCCCTACTCTCCTATTCATTAACAAATACCTCTCTGCATTTTTTCCCATTCCACTAATTTAACCCTCTTTTTTCCCTTAGATTTCTCCATACCTCTTACTCGCTCCGTAAACTATTTATCTCCTTCCTCTCCTTCTCCTCTTCCTCTCTCCGGCATCTTCTTTATTCACTCCTTTAACTGTCTTTCCCCTGGATATATGCCTCCGATATCATTTCACCAGCACCAACGTTTCTCAACATCACCCTCACCTTTTTTTCGCATTCCCACTTCTTATCTTACCCACCAACTCTCTCACTATGTTCCTTCACATTACCATCCTTTCTTACTACCAATCCTCCTTGTATTCTAACAATCATTTCTCTCATACTTTGCACTTCATTCCAATTTATAACCTCCATTTTTTTCTTCTTCTACTTTGTTTTTTTCCTTTGCATTACAAACATATCCAGATCCTTCTTTTCCTCTGTACTCATATCCCTTTCCTCTTCCTTCTGTATTTATTTTCCACATTGATTCCAAAGGATATCCCCCACCCTCATACATATAAAACTCTCCCTTTCATTCTTTAACATATAGTCAATCAGCGACTCACCACCATGACCTCTATAAGTCATCTCTCAATTCAGATCACCATTCACACAGCCGTTTGAAACTACCAAATATTCCTCAACTATCCATTACAAAAAAAAATTCCCCTCAGAATATACTATCATGTCTCTCGATTTTCTTTCTATATATTCTCCATATATATTCTCCCCTTATGTTAGACTCCTTTTGTTCCCCTATTCTTACGTTCCAATCACCCATTAACACACTAGTGTCAAACTCATCTCTCACATTGTTTATCTCTTCACTTACCTCCCTCATAACCTTATTCCATTCCTTATTCATATATACCATTAATATAATAAATTAATAAAATAAAAAAACGCACAAGATCCGATGTCGTTACCTAGACCGATCCATTTTCGAATCCTACAATAGTACACAACATTTTTCTACTTAAGTTCCCTAAGTTCGGGAGTTCCATTAGATAGCAGTATATTTGGGAAATATTTGCGTTTTGTATATTTAAAAACATGTTATCTAATTCAATTGTTTATGTTTATAGTTTTGATGTAGTTACACCCTTCCTCATCAAAGTTATCCGAGTACAGTACCGAAACAGGAGTTTTTCGCTTTATGAGAGACATGGTCTTTCCCTACTTCATACGGAGCCTTTAACAATGTTTCGCGGAAACATAAGGTTCAGGAGAACTCTGGTTGGGAAACGCTGCAGTAGACTACAGTTTTTTTTCATGAACGATATAAAATTTATTTGACCAATCGCAATTTTTGTAAAAAAATATTCAAAATAATATTAATTACTTTAATAAATGGAATACAAAATAAATTATATTATATTCATCATATGTTTTGAACGTTGATGCAACTTCATATGATATTTTCGGCTCGTGCTAAAATTGCAGAAATTACACGCCACTGACTGCTTGCCGCAATCTTGATACAAATGTTGATTTAAACAACGCTTATTCTTATAGCACTTTTTGCACTGTGGACAAATTACCGCTTCATCTTTATATATACCATAGTACATTTTCTTATTGAAGATGACTCCTAAAACATTCAATTCAGATTAAATTAAATGAAAAGATAATAAGAAATATTTAGAGCTGTAACTTTTCACGGGAAATTTATATCCAGGGCATTGTTATAGGTTTCATTTTTCAGAGGAGTTTTGTCCAGTTTATAAAGCTATAGAGCTGTGCGCAAGAATTTGTAAAGCTATGCGGACCAAATGTTATTGGGCTTTAAAGAGTTAATTAGACCAGTTGTGTGTGGCACATAGAGTATACATCTGTGATAAGAAATTTGATATAATATTTAATTATCTCTTTGTTTGAAATAAGTTTTCACTAAACTTTACATATAAAATTTGTAAACGGGATCGCCATCTCGTTCCTCATGGTAAACTGTTATCGGATAGAGAATTTCTGATATAATTCGATTGGTTACAGAGCCCCATAGGTACTCCGTAAACGCAACGACGATGTAAAAGATTTTTCTGAACCACTGTAACAAAGTCACTTGGTTCTCTCACATTCGTACAATAAATACTCATGCAAGTGCATTCCCACTGCGTGCAAAATATCTCGATACACGCAACTTGAGGCACGCTGTCTGTTGTTCATATACACCGACATCGCTTGCTGCTGCTAGGAGTGGGTAACTTATAGCGCTCTCTAGGAAATAAATAGTCGTCAAACACTTCTTCGATTTAGATACTTCCTGGAGTTAGAGGCAGCAACAACATTCAGCAGTAGCAACATATTTATATTCAATAGTTATATAGAAGAAGCGCCGTTTGTGACCTAGTTAGACTCTGCAACGGCGCGCGCGAGAGTCTGTCACACCACTCAATCTTGGTATCAGTACTTGATCAAAATTATCAAGAGGTAATCGATGGTTACTTTGTGACGTCATTAATGTGAAAATAAGTACGGAACCAACCAACCAGCACCATTCAGTATTTTCGTTGCCAAAAATTCGGACACGTGCAATACAGATGCAGGGTCCCACAGATGCGCTCAAAACCATCCATTATGGAAATTCCCATTTAAGTCCAAAGCACCTCAAGAAAAACCTTGTGCTGGAGAACATGTAGCCTCCTACAAAGGATACCAAAAAAAAAATCCAGATTCGATGAAGAAAATTCAACAAAATATCAAGATCAAGAGCTAGAAAATTTCCGTAGAAAAGAAACTATCAGCTACGCAAATCTAACCGGAGGAAACGTTAATGTATACTAGACTACTGTGAAATCGAGGGCTCTCATTAAAGAAATGCTACCTTCCTTATGACTAACCTCAGTAATGGGAAAGAAAGCAGAAATTAACATAGCCACATGGAATGCAAACGGGGAAAAAGTCTTGGAATTAAGAAAGTTTCTGGAAGAAATAGATATAATAATGATCAGGCGCATTTAAAGCCAAATAAAAGCTTACTAGTGACAGGCTACACTACCATCAGAATGTACAGAGCAAGGAATAAAGGAGGACGCGAGGCAATTATTACAAAAAATTTGTTGTGTAACGAAACAATTTCACCAAAAGTAACAAACCTGGAAGCGGTTGGAATCCGAACAAATATACTAAAGGAATCAATCAAAATTTTTGCATGCTACAACCTTCCTAAAAGAACTACATTAGAAAAGGGTATTGTTGAACTAACAAACTATGGGTCTTGTTTAATGAGCGGCGATTATAACTCCAAACACACAATTTGGAACAGCCACTACAATACTTTACAAAAATATATGTAAATTGGACAAAGGGGATGTGTATGGTCCACTGGAAGCCACATCAATCCCATTTGATATACGAAAACGAGGAGACGTGATTTACCTATTCATTGCCTATAAATTCAAAATATTATCTGTATACACGTATTTAGATTAAGCTTCTGAACATTCTTTCTCATTCTTTCCGGTCATCGCAAAAGTTTGTGGATTAAAAACGAATACGAATATTGTAAGAACCAAAACCAACTGGATGAAATTTGCTCGTAAGATGTAGGAATTTATTCCAGATCAAAATATCCACTCCATCCTAGATTTGGATCAAGCGGCGACACACGTAACTAAAGAAATAAAAGAAAACGAGCTGAATACTGCAACCCAGTCAATATGAAAAGCAAATGGGACCTAAATATGGACCAAAAGGACTTATAAAGGAAAAAATATCCAAAACAGAAAATTATGAGAAGCCCAAAGCTCGAAAAGAAGAGATATGGCAGTCAAGAATTAAGGAAGCATAAATATAGTTTTTGTGGAAAATACTCCCATCAGAACGGATAGTGGAAAGCTAATTTTCAATAATCAAGGAAAAGTCGAAGAAACAGCCATTGAACTAAACCAGCAGTTTGAAAACAGTTACAAGATTAAGTGTGATAGCCAAAGAAGTGGAAACATCGACCTGGAAACAGTGACCTAATTAGGATGCATATTCAGAAGGAAATTATATGGCGACCTCATGTGAAACGTCGTAAAAATCTTAGAAAAATGAAGATGAATAAGCTCTATTTTATCCTGAAGTACAATACAGGACTACCCATGAAAAGCCGTCAATAACTAGTTAAGGGTGCTTTGATACCATCACTCATGTATGCTTGCCAGTTATGGATAACAGACGGCAAGGCAATAAACGAACAAGTTAATAGAGCTCAAAATATAATACTGAGAAAATATGTAGATGTTCCATAGTTCATAAGGAACAAATAAATTAGAGAGAAACTTTTTGTTCAAGAGATAAATTTGTTCTACGAGCTCCAGGTGTTGCGCTCGTCGATATCGGTTGGAATATCGTTGCTCCGTAGTGAAATAAGTAAATTGGCTGAGAAAAATTGTGA